>QJPP01003127.1:57500-178814 GCA_003996215.1 Jaltomata sinuosa | reverse complement strand
TGATGTTAGGATTGAGAGCTAAAAAGCACATCTTTTTGAGATCGAGAGAAGATAAAAGGAAATTTGTTTATTTGGTCGAGAGACGTTTAGACGATACAATTGACGCAATCACATCGTGACACGCATATAGAAAGAACCCGATTAAGCCTAGAATCGACATTGTTACAACGCCATGGTGAACACATCCCTAGTTCATTCTCTCCCACTGATTATTTCCATAAGTTAATTGTTTATTTTGTTTGCGATTTGTTTACACAAACCCCCCCTTTTATTTACTGGAAACGATTGACGAATAGTCAACTAATTCACTAAAGTCTTAATCATCACCATATTCTCTGTGGGATTCGACCCCAACCTTGTTGGGTTATATATTTGACAACGATCGCTTACGCTTCATTAATTTGAGGTGTAGTTTGAGCGTTATCAAAAATGGCGCCGCTGCCGGGGAATACGGTTGTTAATTAAGTCTGGTGTGTTTATTTGACTCTTAGTCATAGTTTCCTGCTTTTATTTTTGTTTGTTGTTTTTGTTTTGACAGGGTAAACAGTTGTGCATGCCAAGTACCCGAGGTTCGGGGGAACAAATTTTACCTTACGACCCCGAACTTGCTAGAACATTGAGGCAGAACATGGCCGCACAACTAGAGGCAGCAAGGCTCGCTGCTGAACTGCAGGCCCAACAAAACCTTAATGCTGGTGGTCTGCAGGACGATGGTGCACGGAATGATGATGAGCTTGATTTAGATGGAGCTGGCGCGACGGGCGCTATTATTGTTCCACCGCTACCGCCTGGAGCAAAGTTCAATATCACTAGCACGATGATTCAGTTGCTGAATTTGAGAGGAGTATTCCGAGGTGCCGCTGGTGATGATCCAAACCAGCACTTAATGAATTTCGTGGGGATCTGCAAATCGTTCGAATTGCCAGGAGTGAGTCAGACAGCGATCAGGCTCAGATTGTTTCCGTTGTCTCTGTCTGATGAGGCAGCGTTGTGGTTGACGGAATTGACCCCTGACTCTATCGCAACGTGGGGCGAGTTGAGAGGAGCTTTCCTAGAAAGGTTCTTTCCTCCCTCTCGGATGATACAGTTGAGGGACGAAATCAGCAACTTTAGGCAGCAACCGCACGAAGCACTGCACGAGACTTGGTGGCGATTCAAGAAGAAACTGACACAGTGCCCCAACCATCAGCTGAACAATGAATTCTTGATGCAGACATTCTACAGGGCACTAAATTCGGCTACCAAGCCGACGTTGGACAACGCAGCAGGTGGAGCGTTTATGGGTCGCACTTTTGCCGACGCCACAACTATTTTGGACAGGCTCACCAAGACCAATAGGGCCTGGCACACACGAGATTCAGAGGTTGCAGCTAGCACCTATACAGTTGGTATGTCAGCCGAGCAGCGCAGAAGAGCGGAGGAACGCGACCAAGACATGGCGCACCTGAAAACGCAGTTAGATCTCCTGACAAGGCACTTGACGTCAGGAAGTATAGAGAAGGTGCAAGCTGTGGGTTCCCAAGGTATAGAGACTGAGGACGCGAATTACGTGGGGGGTTTCCAGGCAAATGGCCAAGGTAACCAAGGTCGGAACTATCCAAACCACTATGAGAATGGTGGCTACAAAAATCGCGACCAAGGAAGCTGGAGGAACAACACCGATAGAGGTGGGTTGTATATACCACCTAGCAATCGGGACAAAACTGGCAGCGAGGCTGAGACTTCCAAACTTGAGAACATGATGGCAAAGATGCTGCTTAAGGTAGAGTCGACTGACTCTGGGGTAAAGGCAATGCGGAATGAGCTATCAACATTGAGTCTGGTAGTGGAGTCACACTCAACTGCTATCAAACAACTAGAGCAGCAAGTGGGTCACATCTCGGCATCTCTAAACCCAAGGAAACAAGGTACCTTGCCGAGCGACACCACTAATCCGCAGAATAATGCAAGCTGTATGGCGATCACCACAAGAAGCGGAAAATTATTACCGAAATCACATCCGGTAATTCATGCTCAAGGTGATAGTGCGGATGGTGAAGATGCGGTAGAGGAGGAAACGCCAAAGCCCGCAGAGAAACACAAGGAAGCTGAAAAGCTTCCAACTATGATGTTTCGACACCCACCTCCGTTCCCACAGCGTTTGAAGAAGAGAGCTAACGACGGTAAGTTCCTGAACTTCATCACCATGTTGAAACAAATGTCAATAAACATACCATTGGTGGAAGCGCTGGAACAAATGCCCGGTTATGCCAAGTTCATGAAGGACTTGATCACAAAGAAGAGGACGGTAAGTTTTGAGCCGGAAGACAACCTCCATCACTGCAGCGCTATTTCCTCTAAATCATTAGTGGAAAAGAAAGGAGATCCAGGTGCGTTCACTGTTCCATGTACTATCGGAAAGCTCAACTTCGGAAGAGCTATGTGTGATCTTGGTGCTAGTATCACTTTGATGCCGCTAGCAGTGTATAACAAATTGGGTTTGGGAGCTCCTAAACCAACGTCCATGAGAGTGAGGATGGCTGACCGTTCGGTAAAGCGACCCGTAGGGATCTTGTCTGATGTGCTAATAAAGATCGGTAAGCTTATCTTCCCAGCTGACTTGGTAATTTTGGATTGCGAAGTGGACTTCGAAGTTCCCATAATCTTGGGATGACCATTGTTAGCTACGGCGAGAGTTTTGGTTGACATGGAGAAAAACGAACTGACCTTCCGATTGAACAATGAAATGGTCAAGTTCGATGTGTCTAAATTGATGAAGCAACCAAGTGACATGGGGGTGGTCGCGGTCATCAATGCTATTGAGGAAGAGCCTGCGGATGTGCACCTTGAGGAGAAGTGTTTGGTTGAGACCCGAGCTGCTATGAAGTTGGGATCGAATGGTGTGGTGAGACAGGCAGAGAAAGGCGGTGAAAATAGATCAAAGAAACGAAAACACCGCAAGAGAATCTGCAAAGAAAGAGCGAAGAAGTTGTCGCGACTAGCTGCGGAGCCAACAAAAGAAGAAGTTGGACAGCAACATCGAATCAGCAGCGCGTGCAAACACTCCATCGAGTTCTCTTGTTTTGGAGACCCAGGCGGTCTCCAACATCATTCCGGAATTTGAGTCATATCGACTTCACAGGTATTCCTTTATTCTCACAGTTTTTAGTTTGCATATATATGCATTGGGGACAATGCATGAGTCTAAGTTGAGGGTGTTGGGAAACCTGTGAGTCACCACCGAGGGTTTTTGTTGCCGATTTCTTTTCCCTCCGGTGTGCTATCTAGTAGAACCGGCATGTTTAGGTTGTTAGTTTAATTTTTTTTTCTTTAGTGTCTATAGCAAGCATGCGTTTTTCTTGTTTAAAAACGAGGCCCCTTTAAAAATTTTCTGGTTTTAAGCTTATGTTGAAACAATTGACTGTCTGGATCCTTGAATGTCATTGTGTGAATATGATTAGAATGAGTATGCTTAAGCCGAGCGGTTGTTTGATAGTTGGTAGCGATATAGTTTCTTGGTGCCAAGAGCGTGTGAGATTATTGTTATAAATTCTCACTCTGTGCATGCATCTAGAACTTGCCCGGTCTATTTTGTTAAGTTCGAAGTTTGGTTGCTTAGGAAAGGATCACAGGCCCTTTTTGTATGCAGTCCACTTAACCTAAAAGACCGTCCAAATATAAATAATCCCTTTGATCCCTGTTTGAGCCATAATTGACCTTATTCTTTCAATAACCTGTCACCATTCCTGTTTAACTTTGAATCCCTATCTTGGCCCTGGTCCTTCCTTGGACATCGTGCACCTCAACGTAAGCAAAACAACCTAAGTTGAGGGTGGCTACTATAGAGGTAAACCCTGCTTTGGCCCTGGTCCTACCAATGGACATTGTGCACCTTGACGTAGGCAATCAGCCTAAGTTGAGGGTGGCTACTACAGTGGTAAAGGAGAAGAAAAAGAGGATGGAGATGATTGTTGTTGAATAGAATGAAAATCCGGGTGTGCGCCTAAGAAAAGAAAAGAAAAATAAAGAAAGATCGAAAAAGAAACAAAAAGAATTGTCAATAAAGAGGCCGCACCTGTATCTAGAATCAAGGAAATAAAAAGGTGAATAAGGATGGATAAAGTGAAGTTATGTGGTGATAAGATGCAAATGGTTCCAAGGAGGGCTTAGTCACTAACCTCTAAATGTATCATACCTGCACCCGAAGCCTCATTACAAGCCTAAGCAAGTCCTGTAGTGATCCTGAGTAGCTTTCTGAAGAACTGAAATAAAATAGTAAGGGCAAGCCTATGGTATCGCATGTGCATTGTTTGAAATCGTTTGTGAGTGTGAGCGCTTACCTAGTCCCAAATCTTGTGTGTGGGATTTCTTTGTGGTGAGGGCACCAAGATGTCTATATTGTCTATTGATTGTTAGGATAGCTATGCGTATGTGTATGCATAATATTCTATCATATCGGAATGACATGTTTGGATCCTTGCTAGTTAGTGTTTCATACATACGTGTGCTACGAGGGAGCTTGATTTAATTGAATAAGTTTTGAATGACCATGAAGTGCTATAGACATGAGTTCGTGTTCTTAGTTGAGTCGTATTATTGTTTTATGTTATGTTGCTTGAGGACAAGCGAACGTTTTAAGTTGAGGGTGTTGATGTGACGCCAATTTACGTCACTATCGACTCCTTTTTACTAAGAACAATCGTACGTTTTCAAGCAACCGTTGTTGTTTTTGATGTTTTTGTGTTGTATTTGTAGGAAATGGAAACAAACACGGAAACGGAAGAAAATACGCGAAAAACAACATTCTGCCTAAGAGGGACGGCCTGAGTGACGGCCCGTCACAAGGCTGACGGTCCGTCACTGGGACCGTCAACTTAAGGCAGTGTTGCTGCCTAGCAGTGACGGCCCAGGCGACGGTCCGTCACTGCCTTGACGGTCCGTCAAGCCTGGCCGTCACGCTTAGGCAGTGGCGTGAGGCGGCGACCCGCGTTTTGGGGATTCCTAGCCCGTTTTGGATTTGGTTTCTACTACTCCTATAAATACCCTATGATAGGTTTATGTAATTAGAATACACCCAATAGTTTTAGAATAGTTTTTAGTCGTTTTTTGAGAGCAACAACACGTTTTCGGATTCTTGAATTCGTGTTCGTGAGTTCTTGGTTTTTCTTGTTCTTGGATTATTGAAGATTGGTTTTCATTATATTGTACGAACTTCTTCTCCTTATTATGAATTCAATTCTCTTCTCTTTTCTTTATAGCATGATTAACTAAAACTCCCGCAACTAGGGTTGTGGGAGCCATGGCAAACGTAGCAATATAGATTTCGGGTAGCGTTGGGTTCGATTTATGTACTGTCACGTTGTTAATCATACGTTATGTCACATTTTCTAGTGGGTTGCAAACATTAGAATATGCCTAGGTTTAATTTGCTTGAGAAAGAGATTAAAACCGGGAAACTTGATTAACAACAAGGATTCGAGACTACCAACTCTCGTCTTAAAGATTAATGCCGTAACTGGATTAATCTACGTGATGTTAGGATTGAGAGCTAAAAAGCACATCTTTTTGAGATCGAGAGAAGATAAAAGGAAATTTGTTTATTTGGTCGAGAGACGTTTAGATGATACAATTGACGCAATCACATCGTGACACGCATATAGAAAGAACCCGATTAAGCCTAGAATCGACATTGTTACAACGCCATGGTGAACACATCCCTAGTTCATCCTCTCATACTGATTTAAACTCCTACGTTTATTATTGTTTTGTTTACAAGTTGATTACACAACCCCCCTTTTATTTACTGGAAACGATTGACGACTAGTCATCTACTTCACTAAAGTCTTAATCATCACCATATTCTCTGTGGGATTCGACCCCAACCTTGTTGGGTTATATATTTGACAACGATCGCTTACGCTTCTTAAATTGAGGTGTAGTTTGAGCGTTATCAATCGGCATGTAAAAAGATATTTTGAACATCTAATTGACGCAAAGGCCAATTTTGTGAGACTGCCAAGGAGAGAATAATATGAATTGTTGTGGTTCACAACTAGGCTGAATGTTTCAGAAAAGTCATAGCCTTAACCTAGTGAAAACCTTTTGTGACAAGATGAGCTTTGTACCTCTCAATAACCCCATCAGAAATTCATTTAATCCAAAACAACCATTTATAGCCTAATACATTCATGGACGATGATGGAGGCGCAAAAGACCAAGTTTTATTTTTAAATAGATATGTCATCTCAACAGCCATAGCATTTCTCCATTCCTTGTATTTGGTAGCTTTGGAGAAGCAATAGGGTTCAGTTGTAGGAGGTGATAGCTACGATGAAGAAGACAGTGAAGTAGAGTAGGATGAAGGTGGAATGTGTCGGAGTCGCATGTGGTGAGTGCGCTCAGGTGGAATCTGGGTTGACAAACGACGAGTAGAAGAAGTTGTTATTTGAGTAGGAGGAAGTGAAGCTACTGGTTGTTTCATCGATGGGGAATTTGAAGAAGATTCAACTGGAATGGTATTTGGAAGAGACTCATGGACTGCTGGAGTGGAAGAGGATGCGGAAGATGGCGTATTATCTTTTGGTGAACTCGATAAGGATGACTGTTGTGCCATGTTAGGAAGAACAAGTATAGTGGCAATGGTATTTTGTGACACAATGCAGAGAGCAGAGAGATAGGGAGAATATTACAAGCGAGAGAGGAGAGGGCTGAGGATGGACTAATTTTTAAATGGAAATATTGACTCATCAAACTTGACATGAGAGTTGCGATAGTTAATTTTAAGCTGATTGTAGGGTCTAAGATAAGGATAACAAAGGCATCCAAAAACTTTGAGAAAGAAATAATCTGGTGAGCGATTAAAGAGCATTTCATAAGGTGATTTGTAATCGTTAATGGGAGTGGGAAGATGATTGATCAAGTATACCGCTGATTCAAAGGCAAAGTACCAATATTTAGAGGGTGTAGAGCTATGGGCCGTGAGACTTAAACCTATTTTGACAATGTGATGGTGCTTATGTTTGACTCATCCTTGTTGTTCATATGTATGTGGCGATGAAAGTCTATGTTGAATTCCAAGGTTGGCGCAAATAGCGTATAGAGGCCAAAACTCACCACCACCATTATAATGGAGAGCTTTTAGTTTAGTGGTGAATTGGCATTCCACGAGGGCTAAAAATTATGAGAAAATGAAGACAACATCTTATTTTTGAAATAATGGGTAGCACCATGTATATACAGAGTAATCATCCACAAAGACTAATAAATATTTTGTAGAATTACACAGTACATAGTTGAGAAAGAAATGGAGAAATTTTTTTTTGATTGATTATTGATCTGTGCATACATGTATTTATACATAGTTGTTGTAGGACCATTGAGTTAGAGTCCTAGTATCTATACACTTGTAGTACTACACATGTTGTAGACTTACACAAGGACTCTAACTCACTGTAACTCTCCTACTCTATCATTATCTAGAATTCACTGACAAAGTGCTAACACTTCGATCATTATCTACTACACAATGATCATTATCTTTAACACTTCCCCTCAAGCTAGTGAGAGGTGAAAAATCCACTCCTAGCTTCCTTCTGAATCTTGCAAATTGCTGCTTAGTCAATGCCTTTGTGTGAATATCAGCTAGTTGATCTTTTGATCTAATGAACTGTATAACAAACTGTCCACTAGCCACCTTTTCTCTGAAAAGTGATAGTCCATCTCTACATGTTTAGTTCTGGCATGTAGAACTGGATTGACTGTCATATACAATGCACTAAGATTGTCACAAAATCGTGTAGGAGCTGTCTTCAAATACATGCCAATGTCATTTAGAACATATATTATCCAAGTAAGCTCAGCTGCAGTTGATGAATGGGCCATGTATTCAGCTTCATCACTAGACCTTGCAACTGTATATTGTTTCTTTGAGGCCCAAGATATGCAGTTTGCTCCTAAGTAGATTGTATACCCTGTAGTTGACCTTCTAGTCTTGGTACAACCACCTCAATCTGCATCAGAGAAGCCATATAATCTGAAAGGTGATCTTGAAAGTAGCCTCAGTCCATAATGGACAGTTCCTTTAACATATCTAAGAATCCTTTTCACAGCTTGAAGGTGCTCACTGTTTGGAGCTTGCATAAACTGGCTTGCCAAATTAACTGCAAGAGAGAGGTCAGGCCTGGTCAAGGTAAGGTACTAGAGACTGTCTATAATGCTTCTGTATACTGAGGCATCATTTAGAGTTCCTGCAGCTTCTTGTATTCCATGCTTCTGCGCTAGTGGTATGCCAACTGCCTTGGCAAGTGTCGTATTAGTTTTGTTAAGTAACTCAACAACATATTTGTTTTGATTGAGGTGAATACCTCCAGTGAAGTATTTTACCTCAATTCCTAAGAAGAAATGTAGTTGTCCAAGGTCCTTCATTGCAAACTCTTTGCTAAGATTTGTGATGATCTCTATAATAAACTCATAAGAATTCCTTGTGACTATAATATCTACATACATGAGTAGCAAGATAGTACCTCTCTTATCGTGGAGTGTGAATAATAATGGATCTGTTGTACTACACTTGAAATCAATATGCAGTAGGTGCATACTGAATCTATCAAACCAGGCTCTTGGTGCTTGTTTCAGCCCATACAGTGTTTTCTTCAAAGAACAAACATGACTCTGGAATTTAGGATCCGTAAAGCCTGGTGGCTGGCTCATATAGACTTCTTCCTGGAGATGTCCATGTAAGAAGGCAATTTTAACATCCAACTGTCTCATAGGCCAGTATAGACTCCACTACAAAAAAATGGTGCAGTTACGGCGGTTTTTTGGGCATATTTTGGCAGTTTTGAACCGCCGCTACACCTATTACGGCGGCTTCCAAAACCTCCATAATTTCGCCTGCCACAAAGTTATTACGGCGGTTTTCTAATAACTGCTAGAATTTCAAATGTGATAAACCAGCATTTTTTTTGCATATTACGACAGTTTATAACCGCCGTCATTGAATATAAATACCCACCCTACATTGTCTTTTATGGCATTTCATAACCGTCGTTCAATCACTTCCGTTGCCACTATAATTTGTTCTTTTTTATAATTTTCTTTAATTCTATTTTGTCACCCTGATCATTTCATCAAAGCTTGTTCATTGTTGTACAATAATTTAGATAATAAAGTATATGAAGGAAGATCAAATAAGTAATCACCCATTATATATACAAAAAACATAAGCACTTAAAAATTACTCATAAAATATATGAAAATTTCGAGTAGTATTTTACATTCATTCAATACGGCAAGGAAAATAATTACAATAAATCCTAGAAATAATTTTCAATAAGCACTCGCGTGAATAAGTGGTGGTACATCCATTTGGTGAGGCAATTTTTGTTGCTAGGCACTGAAACATATTTCCTGAGCTTGAATGCTATTTTCACTGAGGCTGAAAGCAGGAAACATTCAGGTGAACCAACATGCTAATAAATGGCATAAGTGTAGAAACCAGAGCAGCCATGGAGCAAAATAAACCTGTTACACCATCATTAGTTTGATTAACACAACAATATCAGTAATGCACGATCAGGCAAAGCCCAGAGTAGAAATTAGACAAACCTTAAGAGAAATTTAGCCCACCACTTCACATACAAATCTGCTCAGCTTTAGATCTAGAACATATATCACATTTATACATGACAATTTGCAATTTCTCTCATCGACTACTTACTATGCTCATCTCTTGACAAGAATGAGTTCACTAAGAGTACATTATTTATTAACGAATTTTGGACTTCAATGTGGGTTCCCCAGAACCAAAAAAAAGGGCTTGATTCTATTTTCTGTATAACTCTTTAAGAATTATAGCTAGAAATTGTCACCCTTATCCCGTAGGGCAATCTCCGAAAAATTATATTATACTATATATAGTGAACGTTGAATGCACTGACTTTTCATTTATTTAAGTTTTATATTTTGAATCTCCTAAGTAAAAATCATGACTCAACTACTATCCATGAGGACGAAGTTATCAAGGCCAAGACAATGAATTTCTCTCATTTATGAGTGCAATATAGTCAATGAATTTCTCTCATCTATTAACTCAACTACTCATGACACGAAGTTATGAGTGCAATATAGTCAATGAATTTCTCTCATTTCTTTCACATGCATAGAGCTTTTCAATAATTCACATTACAAAAAGAAGAGAGATAGCAATGGCTTAAGCTAGTTGAGAGAAAAAGTACCTACCTCGGGATAATTGAATGAATTCTCTTACTGATTTGTTGAAGTTCTTCAGCCCCTGCACCATGATTCATATAGTTTAAGTTTGTAATTAATATAAATTCACAATAGCTGTATTAAAGGCAACATGGTTGAAATCTGGAAGAATACTGATGGACCAAGGAGGTAGATTAAAGTGCTTGTTAAAAACTACATTTTAGCAGCAGAGTTACTGTCGTAATTTGAGAGAAATGCTGCATAGTTTCTTTTGCCAGAAAAGAATACATGAGCCTAAAATAAATGAACACATTCAGTATGAATATTGAATTTTTTTTCTAACGAAGTTCATTACCATGTAATAATTAACAAATGAGTTACCTTTTGTGTGAAACGAGCAACCGCAAATGCCAAATTTTGAATTGGCCCTCATAGGTATTGTGCCACCAAATTCAGTGAAGCTTTCCTCAACCAAATAAAAGAAGATGAGAATCAGTTGATGAAAATGAACATGCATTTACATTACATAGACCTTAGAAATACTAAACTCTCAGAGAAAGAAGATGTACCAGCTAGTCCAAGCTCCAGCCAGATAGTTGCGTTGTAAGGTTTGTTTGGAGAAAATTCATCAAAGTAAAAACCATTGCATGTATTTATCTGATTAAGACATATTCTTAGAATTCTCAGTCAGTGGTTCACGAACATTAAGCCTAAATCCTAGCTAATAATATAAATATGCTGAGAATAACGGGATAAACTCACGATAGGGTCAGGGGCATCATCCTCTTTGCACATAACCCAAGGAACTCCAGTATTCAATCCAACAGCCATTAGAACTACGTGGTGCACAACTAACCGAACAACCTCTTTATGGCAGGGATGCACCTGAGGCTTATGAGGAATCAACAATGTTCAGCTTATACAGTTGCAAGAGCTTAGTAAATATTCAGGAGAGCAAGACTCGAATAAACTGGATAGTGAAGATCAGATAATAATAAATTCCAAGGAGCAATCAAGTCAGATACACCTGAGGCTGAATCTTCTTAGGTCTAGTTTCCACTGAACTGGCCAAAAAGCTATACCTACTACTTCCTAAGATAAACTGAGATTTAGAGCTAGTATTCCTTCTGTAATGTTTACAGAAACAATGTTATACACTTTTTTTTTATACTGCTCAAAGTTCCACATGCATAAACCTAATATATGAAGACTCTCTGCATCCAAACAACCAATCAGAAAAACCTCTATTATTTTCAATTGCTCCATAGACTCACACAAGTACCTAAATTATATCAGTAAGCTACCGTTTGACTATGAAGAAATTGTGTAGCACAAAGATGCATATTTCATTGATCAACACACACAAAAACAAAAATCTAAAACTGAATTTCTTCTACTAAGGGAGGGTTTTAAAATGTGTATAAGGAGTATCTAAATGTGGTAGGACGAAAATAATCTTACACGGACAAAATGCCAAAGTTTTAGGCTGAAAAATGCCTTAGGGTGTCACACTGGGTAACGCGTTGTCAGGCCAACGCTATAGCTAAGGGTGTTCACGATTTGGATAAAAACCGAACCAAACTGATTAAATGAACCAATTTTTATTTGGTTTTATTTGATTTGGTTTTACATTTTTAAAAACTGAAAATATATGGGTTGATTTTAATTTTGTTCAAAAATTGAAAAAATAACCGAACCAAACCGACAAGTTATATACCTTTTTTATAATTATATATACATAATATATTATTTTTTTATGAATAATTTTAAATATCTTATATGTTTTTATCAAAATTTATTTATATTTTGAATATCTTGTATTAGACGTACACCATGTTATATTTTATGTGGAGTCTCAGAATTTCTTTTCTTTTTGAATGAATTATTGTCTTTTTTTTCCTTTTGAATGAATTGTTTCTTTTATTTTCATGTATGATTAATATCCGAACAACCGATAATAACCAAAGTGATAAATATATATTATATTTGATTTGATTTGGTTTTAATAATTTAAAATCTGATTATATTAGTTTAATTTTGATTTTGACCAATAACTGACCAAAATCGACTCGTAAACACCCCTACCCGGTGTTATCCACAGGTCGGTTATGTAAAGACTAGTGTAAGTTGGTTTCCTTTCCTCCAGGCTAAAATGTCCTCCCAAAGCGGTGTATGGACCTTTGCGGTGCAATTAATGCACGGTGTGCAATTCAGTTTTGGTTGTCTCAGTCCACGTAGTCGTAACCTGTCAGTGGATTCTGTCCAACTGGCAACCGAGTCATCCTACGTGTCATGTTTCTGACCATTCCACGTGTTCAGACTATTTTTACTCTATACATCATTGTTTTTATTTGTTAAAATGGAAAGTATTTATACTACATTTTCTTATATGTTATTATATATCTCACACATTCAACTCCCCTCACCCTATCCCCAACCCTCCACTCTCTCCCCCCCCCCCCCCCCAAAAAACAGAAAACAAGAAATAAACTGTCCTATTTCAAATAGTTCAAGGGTAAATTGACCCATTTTTCCTAGTTATATATGGAGCAACTGTTAGTAAGAATGGTATTTTTGAGCTATTTTGCTAGCTAGAGGGCATTTTTGAGCCAAAAACACAATGGTGAGAGCATTTTTGAGCTAAAATCGTAATGGGGGATACAATTAACTTATTTGAAATAGTTCATGGGTATATTTGGCCCTTTTCCCAAGTATACAATTGTTAGTTGGAGAATTATTTGTTTAGGTCACTTACAAAAAAAATTGTCCTTTTTAGAAGAGATTTTTATTTTTACATATAAGAGAGATCTTCATTTTTACATATAAGAGATCCAAAAAACATCATTTCTTCTATTCATTTTGTAAATCGCCAAGACATCTTAATTCCTCGCTCAGTGCTCACCCAAAAAAAATAAAAATTATAGAAGGCGAGTCACTATAACGTTTGATACGGTGTAAGATAAGAAGAACCTAGCTCTAATGACCTGTGAAAGTAATGTGGACATTCATTAACAAGTATGAAAGATATTCTTGAATACCAGTAACATTTACAACAAACACGTGTCAAGGCAAACTTATTAGAGAACAAGCAAAAGTTTCAACTATTTCTTGTTATTATGGCAGGGGTGAGGGAGGGGGTATGCCTTTATTTGTTCAACTTGTGGTGAAATTTTCATGCAATGACAGTTTTGATATAAAGTCAAATGGATTAAACAAATTCATTACTATTTTACATATGTACTGTCACAACATCTATGTAACTGTAGAATAGAAAGAATGCTAAATGCTACTTCCCATGGTTTTAAGCACCTAAAACAATGTACATTATTTGCCAGTAGGCAATTTCATTATAAGACATTGTATTCGCGGAGTTTTCCCAAGAAGGTTTCTCCTACAGGAGATCCTTCTTTAACAAAAATGGCAGGATATCCAATCGGTGCTTCCACCCAAGCTTCAGAACCTTGTGTTGAATACAATTTTCCTGTCCAAATATGCTTCCATGAAGAGTTTTCTCCTATCGGGAAATAGGCCTTAACAGTTTCCTTGCCTTTGTCTAGCACAGGTACCACAAGTATCTCTGTGCCAACTAGGAATTGCTCATATGTTAAGCTATGTACATGTTCATCTTCTGGATAGTGAAGGAAGAGATGTCGACAAATTGGTAGCCCTTTCTGAGAGGCTTCCTGAGTAATCCAAAAAAGTACTAACTCTTAGATCTTTTGGTTTAAAATTGCAATTTTGAAAAACCAATTCTAGAGAGGTTATATATATGTTACCTTAACTAGTTGAATCCTGTAAAACTTCCATGCTTTGTAGACCTTTGCAAGACGTGCGAAATGTGACAGAGTTCTATTATTGGAGTAGAACTGGCTGTTGCAAGATGGCTTGTTACCCTGAAAGAATGTTTAGAATTGGCAAAACATGTCAAATCTTTCAGCATGAGAGTGAAAAGAATTATTTTTTTAGGAAATATGAGTCGGGGAGATGTGTTGAAACTTACTTCATGTGTCCGGAACACAGTGGTGAAGGAAGCCAATTCCATCCATCGCAAGAGAAGCTCCTCACTTCTTCTATACTTAAAAAATGGTAAGTTTACTGCACAGTAACCTCCAATATCGCTGTGATTAAGAGCATATCCTGAAAGTCCTCCGCTAAGCAAGCCAACAACTGCACTCTTGATGCCATCATTTTTTTGCCAACTCACCATTTGGTCTCCTTCCCAAAATAGCATTGCCCACTTAGGAGTATCCCTGTAACCAGCCCTCATAAAGAAAACCAAACTATCCTCCGGATCTTCTCCCTCTTTACCTACATGTGTGCTTCTCCATTCATCCACGAATTCCCTGTTGATTTTTGCCCATAATTCGGGATATCTATTATGTGCTGCAATTGGATCTTCACCTGGATAATTAAAAGGACTATATATTAGTACTTTCTTGGACATAAATGTTGGAGAAGAAAAGGATGTTGTACAGCTAATTCCTCTTTTACATCTGTTTTGAGCTCCAAACATTATATTCATACTTTCAACTTTCATTAATTCAGCAATAAGGCGAAAGAGAACTGAAACACTATGGTGCTACTTTTTGTCCCTCTTTATTGGAGTGGTTTTAAAAGGTGGCGGACCTGAATACAAGCAGGCATCCACAGGAAGGCCTTCGCCAAAATCTGCCATCCATCCTCTTACTCCATCGTCTACCATTTCTTGCAGAATCTGCTTGAACCAATTCGCAGTACGTGGATGAGTCAAATCCAGCATCCCTACATCAAATGCTGTATTGGGAACCATATACAGTTCCCCATTCTTGTCTTTTACTAAGATATCCAGCTTCTTTGCCTCCTCAAAATGGTGTCTTCTTATATTTGGCTTCTTATCCATCTGCAGTTTTAAACCTAAGCTTGTAAAGGTTGTCTACTAGCAGTTCCACACAATAACGATAAAAGTTATGATAAATACCGGAGCCAGACAAGGATTGCAATATGTCATCACTTTGACATGCTGCATACTAAGGTCGCAAATTAGTTGTTGCCATCCTGAATATCTCGTTTCATCTGCTTCCCAATTCCACCAAAGTTGTGATCCAATGACTGTCTCTCTCTGCCCTACCCAATCCTGAACAAAAGAGTATACGGAAAAGATGTTACATACTTGGATAACTCATCTATTTTTTAATCAATTTGAGTATTCTTTCATTAAAATGATCTTTGGGTGTTAAACCAGGTAGAAGCTAAGGTGTACCTGCAACCAGAATGCTGATACTGGGACGTCATATCTTTGCATTTCATTCCAAATACTGCGGACTGTGTCCGTGCCACCTTGCATTCCCACTACTGCACCAGAAATAATCCACTCTGGAAGAAGTGGAGGCCTGCCAGTGCTTCCTGTGAAACATTCAATGAGCTCAGAAGGTGAGTTCCCATGTAGTATCCGACCTTCAAATGAGTCCCCATGTAACTGCAACAACATTTTAAAGAGCACAAAAGAATGAGTTCAAGTGATCAGTATGAGATTTGAACAAAGTTTCTACATTTGAACAGATTTCCTACATTCTTTCATTCATATTATCCACTTTAACACAACATGTAGTGCGATTATTTCTCCTCGCCTTAATGTTCTTTTTGATGTGGTAAGAGATAAGATTGTCTTGTGTGTTTTATGAAGCAGATAATTCAAACACTACTGTTGTATTGAGTTGATGTTGGCCTAGTTAACATTGTCTGAAAATGCGCCGCCAAGATTTAACTCTTTAGGTTGAGTTACATTATAGATATTGACAGGAATCGTCGAAAGTCACCTGTATCTGAATTCTATCATCTTTTGTTAGATCAAAAACTGAATAGTCGTAACCCTCCAAGTACATTGACCTCATCTTTGATGTCATGTAGAATGGCGAAGGCGCATAAGTTGTGCTCCAGTCACCCCCTGCCCTACACATGACACAATGGTGCTTATTTCAGTCTTTTGATTTAAAAAAACTTGGCACACTGTACGATTGATGTAGTTTGACAAAAAAGAAAGGTATAATACATAAACAGACACTCAAATTTGGCCTTAGCTGGCAAGTACGCCCTCCAACTTTGAGAGTGCACGACTGGCAACTAAACGATTGATGTAGTTTGATAAAAAAGAAAAGTACCTGTAGCTAATTAAATTGGCTGCAAAGGTAATAGGTTGATCGCCTCGTCCAATCCCTTGTTCTTGAACAAAAATGGGAACCCTCTTTCCTTTGAAGTTCATATGAGAAAATTGCTCTCCAAAACCAAATATTTTCTCATTTCTTTCACTTGAATACGTTACACAAATCCTATTATAATAATAACCATTAACAACTCCTCCACTACTTTTCATCACCATTTTCTCCTCAGCTGATGATGATGAAACAGTGCCAGATTTTTTTCTTGACAGAAATCCTTCAAACCACCCAACTCTACGTCTCCGAATTCGACCAAATTTTAGAGAAACGCTTCTGTAACTCCTTGGAGAAACTCTTTTTGGGAGTTGTAAATCTGTTTTCCCAATTCTCACTTGGAAACCAACTTGATGACTTTCTTTCTGATCAAACAGAACCCAATATCTTGCACAAGTGGAAGTTTCTTTCTCTGAAAATCTAACCTTGTTCTTTCTTTTATTGACACCAAAAACTTTCCCTGTGATCATTAAAACAGGAAACAGGGGATTCTTTGGCAGGGAAAATAATGGAAAGAATTGATCTTTATCGAATTCGTTTACGATCTTTATGTCATCAATGGTTTGATTATTAGATAAGGAATGAACATGTTTATCTTTGATGAGAAAAGAACCTCTACTTTCTTCCACTTCAGTTTCAGCAATGGCTGCAGAAATGAAAGGTTCACCAGGTAGGGTAGACCACAAGGGCCTTGCAGGTTCAGACTTGTGGGATATTGAAAGAAATCCTCCATTTTTAGATGACCAATTCAACTGGAAATATTTTCCAATGGGGTAGATCTGATGGGAATGTAGTTTCTGAGAATTCAAGAATAAAGTTCCATTTATTAATGGGAGTGACTTTGGGGTGGCAGGGAAAGGATTATTCAAATGTTTGTGATGCTTTTTGGTGATTTTCAAAGTTGCCATGTTTTAGAAAAAATAGTACAAAATTTTCTATTCTAAATGCAACTATTTATACACATTGAATATTGGTGTGAGAAATTTAATATGGATAAATTACCTAAAGAATTAAACATTCCTATCATATTTATTATTTCTTTTATCAGTTTATTTTAATTACTTAATATATTATATCTTATCAAAAAATCCTTTCTTTATATCGGATACATCACCAAAGCAGATCCCTTTTTCAGCGGCGTAAATCACGCTCCTCCCAAATTCAAACCACCTAATTTCAAGCTTTTCTCTCCTAAAATATTGGGTTTCTCTCAACTCTCTCCACCGGCTCTTCTTCATCATCTGGCATCACGTCAAGGTTACTTTCTTCTTCGTTCACCCCAAAATTAGTTTCCTTCGATCGTCTTAGTCGTTCGTCTTCTTCGCTCGTCTTCTTCGTTCACCACAACTGGAAGAAAATGGCCAAAATTGACTGGAAGAAAATGGCCAGATCTGGTAGAAAAACTTCATCTCCTCTGTGCCCATTTCTAGATCTGGCCAGAGTTTACATATTTTTCTTGTGATTTTCTTGCTGACTGAAAACACTAATTCTGGCAAATCTATATTATTTTATTTCCATGGTTGTTGTTACTATTTGAGAAGCTTTTTCTTGTGATATTTTTGTTTCTCTACTGGAATTTCGTGTTGTTTCTGAAGATAGTCGATAACTCGATATGGTGGGTGTCGTAGGGTGACGGGTGTTGTAGGGTGACAAGGAGGAGGATGAATGTACATGCGTACCCATGTATCATAGTCTACTAATTCATATTGAATATGAAACTTAGTGTTTGTCCATGTACATGTGAATGTATATATCTCTGTCAGATTTGCGTTTCTTCTTCTTCTTCTTCTTCTTTTAATCATGTATCTATGCACAAATACATGTATCAAAAGTTTCAATGGGTCAACTTGATACTAGATACATGTATTTTGGATTCATTGTATGAAATTTATATTGGATACATCAAATTAATACTGGATACACTAGATTAAGTTGATTATGGATACATGTATTTTGGTATAATATATAAAATTGATATGGGATACATCAATTCATTATTATATTGAATACATCAAATTAATACTGAATTTATTGTATTTTGGATATAATGTATGAAATTGGTACTGGATACATCAAACTAATACTAGATACATATAAACATATATATGAAATTAATATTAGATACATATAAATAAATAAATGAAATTTATGCTAGATACATATAAATATATACATGAAATTAATAATTGATACATATTAAAGTATACACGAAATAAAATGACGCATTAGATAAAAAGTAATCAAATTACATAATCAAGATATACATGTTTCCGTCTTATATTAATGAAATTAATGAATTTATTATTTTTAAAAAGTAAAAGAATGAAATTAATTAAACACATATACATGCCTTGATTTTCGCCTTATATTAACGAATTTGATTAATTAAAATTTTCATAATTAGTTGTCCATGTATCTGAGATACATACAATCAACGTGAAATATGCATGTATCCGAGGTATGAAAAAGTGATAGAAAATGTAATTAGGTAAACTAGTGTCTTAAAGAGTAATGAATTTCTAAAAATGTGTGTTTTATATAAGTTACCCAATTAATATCTCTTGACTGCTTATCAAATGAATAGAAAAATGGCCTTTTTAGATTTTTGTGTAAAATTACATATCTCTAATGTGTAAAAAGGACACAAAACTAAAAAAAATATGCAAGTAGACTATAAAATCAGTTCTCCCGTAATTTGAGGGTATGTTCAAGGGGCGGATCCATGTGGGTGTTTCGATAGAAAATTATATTATATATACAAGGTTAAGATTATATTTTATACTAAATGTTAAATACTTTTGATTCTTTTTATATATTTACTTTTTCATATTTTGAACCTCTTTAGTGAAAATCACCGATTATGTTTGGCCGAAAATTTTTGATTGGCTTATGAAGATTCTTGTAGGTTTCTGGTTGGAATATTATGAAAGTAGCAGTATTACTCTTGGGGCATAAATGTCAAATTTCTTTTAGAATGGCACATACTTGAAAAAGTTTTTGAATTTCAACTGCGGAAACTTTGACCCACTCCTCTTCAAGTAAGGCGTGTTTGTTATACATCTCTATTACCCAATAAAATTGTTTCTATAACTATTTTTTTTTCCTTCAATTGGGAGTCCGAGAATGGAGGAGGGAATTAAAAAGGCAAAGAATTAAATACTCATCAATAAAATAAATTTTTTGATAATCAATCAATTAAGTTATTAAGATTCTCTTGTCCGCTATGCTTAGGTACCAAAGATAAAGATACACCATAAGAAGGGGTCTTTTTCGAGTGTAAGTAATTATCTTCTCTAATTGTTTTTCTTTTAGGGTGTGCGGTCGGCAAACCTAAACATACAAACAAAAACAAAATGGTTAACAAAAGAGAAAAGGAAAATAGTGTGTAAACTGCAAAATTGCTTTACATTTTTCTTCCCCGACACCATAGTTAATTAGTACGCTAGTTAAGGGTTTACGATTTGGATAAAAATCGATCCAAGTCGAAAATCAAACCAAATCGATTAAATAAATTAATTTTTATTTAGTTTGGTTTATATTTTTAAAAGCCGATAATATATGATTTGTTGATTTTGTTCAAAAAAATCAAATAAATAACCAAACTAAACTGACAAATGATATACATATATTTTATAATTATATATACATAATCTATTATTTTTTATGAATAATTTTAAATATCTTATATGTTTTCATTAAAAAAAATTCTATTTTAAGTATCTTGTATTAGACGTACGCCATGTTATGTTTTATGTAGTAATCTCAGATTTTTTTCCTTTTGAATATAATGAATTGTTTTTTTATATTCGTGTATGGTTAATAACTGAATAATCGAACCAAAATCGATAAATGTATATTATATTTGGTTTGATTTGATTTTTTATAATTTTAAAATCAATTATATTGATTTGATTTTAGTTTTGACTAATAATCAACCCAAACCGATACGTAAACACAAGACAATATTTTCTTTCTCTTTTTCTTATCGTTGATAATTCAAAGACGTACGTACTTGGCCAGGTATCTGTGGAAGATTCACTTTTGCATTTGGTGGGGTTTGCGGAAGATGCATGCAGACGCAATAATGGCTAAATTAAACTATACAAACGCTTCACTTGCTACATTAGTTTTAACTTACCAATTATAATTTGAGGATTGATGTACATAGTATTAAAGTGCATTCCCATCTTAGGTATAAACAAAATAATCTATTTTCACTAAATCATTTTCTAAAAAAGGTTCACAATTCTTAAACTTGTTTGAAATTTTATTTAGATATCTAAGCTAAACTCAAATGGTATCAATTGAACACATATTTTACAATTCTAAACAATTCAAAATATGTGATATAGCAAGCAAACCTATAATAAAAAGGAATTTAAGACAAGAGAGGTCTCCGGAGAAGAAGAGTTGAAAGAAACGACTGACCAAAAATTGATTTTTCGGTGAAACTTCATTTTTTTGGGTCAAATTTACTCAAGTTCAGGTGATTAACCTGCAACCTTCCATGTCACCAAGTTGTGCTCAGTTGACACGTTTGATTATAAGCCATGAACTTAGTTTAAGTGTCTACATGAAACATCTCGATAAATTTAAGAGCATTGCTTGATTGATTGTAGGACATTAATATAAAGTCTTGTCAATTAGTTTTGTGCTTCATTACAAGAAGAAACTTCTAGTTTTATATTAAATCACCTGAGATATTTTTATCTTTACACTTAAAAGACTTAACATTAAAATACATTTTAAAAAAATCAAATTACACAGAATTTTATTAGATAATTTTTCCTCATGTGGACAGCGCAAATATAATTACAATATTGAACTTTCAACTGGACGTCGACTATATGCTTTCAGAATCTTCCCTATTTTTGGGAAAGATTCAGAATGCAGTGTTGAATCTTCCCATCATATAGAGCCTTTCATTTATTAAATTTTTGACCAATGAATAAAGAAAGAATAAAAGCTGAAATGAAAACTGATTAATTTCTCCAGACATATTTAATATAATTATATTTTATCTCTCAAGTTTAATGATTTGCAATTTTTCAAAGATGATGATGGAATTATTTGTATAAGATGTAAAAATAAAAAGAAGAAAAGAAATATATATACTAATGCAGCAAAACTTTTATATGCCATTGAAATTGAAATTCAAAATACTAGAAGACGATCAAATGATTAGTGTAAAAATTATTTACGCTGTTAAAATATAAATATGTTAAAACTCTTTTCATATTATATTAATATTCAATACCACTTATTTTCAAAGACACCCGAACATTATTTTTACTACTAGTTACGAACTCTCTCCTTTACCGTTTTAATCTATCAATATTAGGTTTAACCATTTCTTTAAACTGTGAAAATATTTTGTCCAATCAGACATTAATCAATCAAACAACCATATGGAAAAGTAGCATATTTCAAGGTTCAATAAGGAACTTGGAGCAGTGAGTGGATTGTATGTGGGTGGTATCTAGGGAAGATACATTTTGAACCTAGACCTAATTTACTCCACTCTCTCTACCAATTATTGAACTCAACAAGTAGCATGCATCTTTTACTTGTGGACCTTCCAATATATAGTTAAAAGAAAACATTATATATATTTACATGCAATTAATAATGATGACCCTACAACGATATTATACTGTTTGTCCAGATAGTAATTCTTTTTTTTTTACTGAGAATATATAATATACATATCGGTTTTAAAATAAAAGAAGAAGAACAATAACATAGAGAATTTGCAGGAATATGAGGCAAGAGAGATGAAACTTTTCGTATTTCTTCAAGTGTATGTGTGTCATAAAGCAAAAGATATATAACACCTTTTTTTTTGTTTCTAAAAGATTATATATGAATCATTCATCTGAATTGTTTTTGAGGGTTATTACATGAACTTTGAAAAAAGAAAAACTAAGAAAATAAGAAAGAAAGGCGAAACCAATTGTATTATATATGGTCGTCTGATTGAACACAGCCAACTAAATTTTATCTTATTGCAGTGTGTGCTTTTAGGGGGGCGCATGCAGGAATGAAGTTTAAGCTGCTTTATATGATTATCAATTAAATAAAAGTTAGTTTATATATGTATGAATTTTTACATCTCCGAAAATTGGCAAAGGGAAAGCTAGTTTTGGTATGTTGGGGGGATGTACGTTCTAGTTGAGTCCACTTTCTATGTTTCTAGTTATGCAAATAATGTGTTTGATCTATTCCATAGGATTTTATGTTTGAGCGGTTTTATGGATGTTCAAGACTGAATAAATCGTTTGGAGTTGTTCAAAAGGAAAATGGGGATGATGTTCAAATACCTGAAGCAACAAAACCTTGGGTAAAAATAACACTTGAGCTAGTTATTTTACTTAAAATTTAAAAATAGTTTTTTTTTTTTTGAAATACAGAATTTACATGAACAAGGGAAAAACAATTCACAACTTGTAATATAGAAATAATTTAGCTATAGTACATGAAGAAAAATTCTAACATCTGAAATCAAGTTTCCTCAGTTTTAGAAGGTTCATCATCGGAACTTCCCTACTAAAGTTATGACTGTTTTTACTAAAACTGCACAAATATGCATTGTACCAATTTTTGACTTTTTTCATTTTTACTAAAAGATTCTGCATAAAGCAGCTACACTCTTTGTACCAATTTAAGTGTTCCATTTTGTTTGAACACTACTCATAAAAGCTGAATTTCTTATATTTAAAGAGTTCTTATGCACAATCAAATTATTTATACGATAGTTAAAGGTAATTTACTATAATAAACATTAATTAATAGGAGTAATTTAATAAAAAATGATAAGTAACTAATAAAAGTTCATTGATACTTTCAGTAGTCAGTACATATAACTAAGAATAGGTCCAAAATCACACAAGTCTATTTAGTTCATAAGAAGAGAAATCCATTAAAGAAACCTGCATCTCCCAAGCCCCAATCATAGACTAATGACAACGTTAGAGGAATGAGTTCCTCTAATGCATTCTAATGGAAAGGAGAAACAAACATCCAATTAAGAGGGTAGGGATGGCAAATGGTGGGCCAACTCAGGTTTGGACGGGTGAAACAAAAATGGATAATAACCTAACCCGCCCATATTCATGCGGGTCAAAAACAGGGTTGAGCCATTTTGTACATGTGTGAGAAATCATTAGAGTATATCATAGCGAAGAATGTAGTATCAACTAAATAAGAAATTCAAGACCTATTTTGGTTAATAAACTTACGTCAAAAGAACTAGCATTTTCATAATACATATCAATAACATCATCGGAAAATATTTTCATAAAACATGTGAAATAAAAAACTGTGAAATCTATGTAAACAACTTAAAACAAGTAGAGATCCTATCCAAGAGAATAAAAAAGAGACAGCGAACATAGGACTTTGCTTTGTGACATCGACGAGAATTCCTTCAAAAGAGAAGAAGCAACCACCATTTACGACTCAAGCACTCTAGAGTCTAGAATGCGAATGCAATAACATCTGCCACCGAAAACCAACAAATATTCAAACTGTTTTCAACACACGTTTTATTACGGGTTAAAAACAGGCCAACGCATATGTACTATCCATATTTTAAATGGGCAGATTAACAACATACCCAGTGTATTCCCACAAAGTGTACATTTACCTCAGAGGTGAAGTAAAGAGGCTGTTTCTGATAGACCCTCGGCTCAAAATGAGCAGATTGGATACAAATCTTTTTATGGGGTTTGGGTGGGTACGGGTACATTTACCTCAGAGGTGAAGTAAAGAGGCTGTTTCTGATAGACCCTCGGCTCAAAATGAGCAGATTGGATACAAATCTTTTTATGGGGTTTGGGTGGGTCAAACAAATACGGGTTAAAATTGCCACCATATGCAAACCGTACATTTAACTCAGAGGTGAAGTAAAGAGGCTGTTTCTGATAGACCCTCGGCTCAAAATGAGCAGATTGGATACAAATCTTTTTATGGGGTTTGGGTGGGTCAAACAAATACGGGTTAAAATTGCCACCACCGCTTGAGGGCAAACTTAGCATTGTCAAGAAAACACTTCTAATTCAATTATACTGCACAAGAAACCATATTATTACCTCAAAGTTCCATACAAGGGAGAGAAACCATATTCAAGGGACTTCATTAAGCTAAAGTAGCACAGTGGACCTATTCAGTAATTAACTATTTGCTGGCATGCGTTTCTCCAGCATGAGGAAAAAGAGAAACGGAGGTTTCGATGGCATTATAATTTCAAGGTTTAGCTCCTTACTCACATGAGCTACTATTAACTTCAGCAGAACCACAGGCCACAGCAAGAGTAAGCTGATGAGTGATGGCCCGTAGGAAGAAATAGTATTTCTGTTTTTGTTTGTTTTGGGGTGATGAAGAACTCATAACATTAGAGGTGCATAACCAATAATGCACCAGATCATAGTATACAACTGCCAAGCTTCATTCTTGTAACCGCGTGCAGCAATTAAACAGGGTTGACTTCTTTTCTAACACGTAGGAGGTAGTCTAATTCCATTGACGATCGATCACCTACAAGCGATTGTGAAATTAGATTCCACTAATAGGATGCAGCATAGCTGTTATAGGAAAATTAAAGAACCAATGAATGCAGATTGGAATATTTAACACTAAGTGATATGTTCAGTGTAATGCGCCTATGGAAGCCAAATAATCTCCCCCAGCCCTCCACAACCCCCCCCCACCCCCCACCCCCACCCACCAAAAGAGAAAAAATCCCAATCAGAAATGGGAGAAGAGGGGGAAGCAGCAGGCTGAGGAAGAAAGGAATAGAGCAGAGATACCAACAAGCCATTCTTGAGTCTAAGGAATTGACATTATCAAGATAATGGAAGAAACACATCATGTGCTCAATTGGAGTATACCCATAAAAGTTCAGTCTTTTTCATTTAGTTCACATGTTATGCTTTATGGTCGTGTTATTGTAACACTTGAAATCTTTTATTTCAAAATTATAGCAAGTATTAAACCCCACAAAAAATAGGGTAGCTGTTTCTCCTAGTCCAGTATTCCCGAGACGAATAAAATAGCTTGATAATGAAAGTTAGCAAGTGTTTAAGCAATTCCTATCATGAGAAATATAGAGGATATAGAAATCAAGCGAAATAAGGAAGCAGAACGCTTGATTTTACATTGGAGAACTATGTGTTAAATATACAGGAAAGAGTGCGAGTCTGATTGGATTGGCTTATAGCTTTTGGCTTATAAGTCAAAAGTCATAAGTTAGGAATTCTAACTTATGGTTTTTGGCTTATTTTTGTCTTTTTGGCTTAAAAACAAGTGCTTAAAAACACTTTTTTATTTTACCCAAACACTACAAAAGTGCTTAAGAGCAATTTTGGCTTAAAAGCACTTAAAATAGGCCAATCCAAACAGGCTCTACATCTCGTCGAGAGAAGGAAACACGACATAATTTCTAACTGAAATTCATAAATATAAATGGGGAAGCACTTCACTTGACCAAAAAGGGAAAAGAGATGAGTGATAACATGGAAATCCTTGGAATTATGTTTGTGGAAGGGCTACATCTAGTACAATTTTGTGTGTTGCACTTAATTTCAGGTCAACAGATCTAGGTTGTACCAATTCTAAATTGTGACACCACCCATTCAAGACAAATGGATAAAGTTCCACTTTCGCATAGTTTTCTGGAAAGACAATAGGCCCTTGACAGTCGGTACCTGCAACTTTGAGAATACGAAGTTGGAAGAGTCGAAGGGAAAAGAATACTACAAGCCAAAGGCAGGGATAGGAAGTTGTATAGACTAGCCAAGGAAGGAGAAAGGAGGGCCCGTAATCTTGACCAAGTGAAGTGCATCAAAGACGAGGAAGGCAAAGTATTGGTGGAAGAGGCACACATTAGACGAAGATGGCAGACATACTTCAATAAACTCTTGGAACATTGTAATGAGTGATTTAGAGCACTCTGAGAGTAGTCGAGATTTTCGGAATTGTAGGGGGTATTAAGTTTGAGGAGGTTATTCGTGGGGAAGGGCGACCGAGCCAGATGAGATAGCGGTGGATGGAAGAGCGCAGCTAAAGCAGGCATGGGGTGGCTAACTAGGTTGTTTAACATCATTTTTAGGACATCAAAAATGCCCAAAGAATGGAGGTGGAGCACAATGATCTCATTGTACAAGAATAAGGGTGATATTCAGAATTGCAACAATTATAAAGTATCAAGCTGCTATGCCACACTATGAAAGTCTGAGAGAGGGTTGTGGAGATGCAGGTGCGGGGGTATGCCTGTTACCGAGAACCAATTTAGTTTCATGTCGAGGCGTTCAACTACATAAGCTATTCATCTCGTAAAGAGATTGATGGAGTAGTATAAAGAGAGGAAGACAGTTACATATGGTGTTCATCAACCAAGAAAAAGCATACGACAAAGTCCCTAAAAGGGTTCTATAGAGATGTTCGGAGGTGAAAAGGTGTATCTGTAGCTTACAGGGCGATTAAGGACATGTAAAATGGAGCCAAGACCCAAGTGAAGACAGTGGGAGGAGACTCGAAGCACTTCCCTGTCGTGATGGGGTTGCACCAGGGTTCAACTCTTAGCTCGTTTTTATTTGTACGGTGATGGATGAACTAATGTGACATATCCAAGGGAAGGTGTCATGGTGTATGAGACACGCGGTAGAGTTAATGATACGCGGGAGGTTTGGAGACAGATCCTGGAGCCCAAAGGATCCAAGTTGAGTAGGACTAAGACAGAGTATTTGGAGTGCAAGCGAAGCAGTGTGGAAGTGAATATTGGCACTCAAGTCATCTCGAAGAAATGGAGAGATTGATGATAATTGCACATTGTATTGGAGCGAGGTGGACGAAAATTTAGGGGTGGGCATGGTACAGTAGAACACTTGATTTTACATTGGAGAACTATGTGCTAAATATACAAGAAAGAGTACGAGCCTGATTGGATAGGCTTATAGCTTTTGGCTTATAAGTCAAAAGCCATAAAGTTAGGAATCCTAACTTATGGTTTTCGGCTTATTTTTGTCTTTTTGGCTTAAAAACAAGTGCTTAAAAGCACTTTTTTATTTTACCCAAACACTACAAAAGTGCTTAAAGCTATTCTGGCTTAAAAGCACTTAAAACAGGCCAATCCAAACAGGCTCTACATCTCGTCGAGAGAAGGAAACACGACATAATTTCTAACTGAAATTCATAAATATAAATAGGGAAGCACTTCACTAGACCAAAAAGGGAAAAGAGATGAGTGATAACATGGAAATCCTTGGAATTATGTTTGTGGAAGTGCTACAGCTAGTACAATTTTGCTTGTTGCACTTAATTTCACGTCGACAGATCTAGGTTGTACCAATTCTACATTGTGACACCACCCATTTCAATCCAAATGGATAAAGTTCCTGTTTCACATAGTTTTCTGGAAAGACAATAGGCCCTTGACAGTCGGTACCTGTAATTTTGAGAATACGAAGTTGGAAGAGTCGAAGGGAAAAGAATAACTACAAGCCAAAGGCAGGGATAGGAAGTTGTATAGACTAGCCAAGGAGAGAGAAAGAAGGGCCCATGATCTTGACCAAGTGAAGTGCATCAAAGACGAGGAAGGCAAAGTATTGGTGGAAGAGGCACACATTAGACGAAGATGCCAGACATACTTCAATAAAATCTTGAATAAAGAGGGAGACAAGAACATTGTGATGAGCGATTTAGAGCACTCTGAGAGTAGTCGAGATTTTGGGAATTGTAGGGGTATTAAGTTTGAGGAGGTTATTCGTAAGATGAGAAGGGGAAGGGCGACCGGGCCGACGAGATCCCGGTGGATGGAAGAGGACAACTGAAACAGGCATGGGGTGGCAAATTGGGTTGTTTAACGTCATTTTTAGGACATCAAAAATGCCCACAGAATGGAGGTGGAGCACAATGATCCCGTTGTATAGGAACAAGGGTGATATTCAGAATTGCAACAATTATAGGGTATCAAGTTGCTAAGCCACACTATGTAAGTCTGATAGGGTGGTGGAGATGCAGGTGCGAGGGTATGCCTATTACCGAGAACCAGTTTAGTTTCATGTCGAGGCGTTCAATTACATAAGCCATTCATCTCGTAAGGAGATTGATGGAGCAGTATAGAGAGAGGAAGACAGTTGCATATGGTGTTAATCGACCTAGAAAAAACATACAACAAAGTCCCTAGAGGGGATCTATGGAGATGTTTGGAGGCGAAAGGTGTACTTGTAGCTTACATTAGGACGACTAATGACATGTATAATGGATTCAGGACCCGAGTGAAAATAGTGGGAGAAGACTCGAAGCACTTCCCTGTTGTGATGGGGTTTCACCAGGGTTCAGCTCTTAGCTCGTTTTTATTTGTGTGGTGATGGACGAACTCAGTGGTCTGGGAGGCGCCTGCTTCACCGCTTTAGCGACGAAGCGAGGCGAAGCGAACTGACAGCGATGCGCAGTGGGTCTCACTAAGCAAGCGCTTCTAGGGCTGACGCGGAGAAGCGAGGCGTCGCGAGAAGCGACTGAAGCGAGCGCTTTATGTTGACAGACCTAAAAAAGGTCTTTTAGATTAAAAAAAAGAATATTACTTCTAGGGTTTCCAAGACAACGACGACTTCATTTCTCTCACTCTTGCGACTTCATTCCAAGACAGAGCAGCGACTCCATTCAGGTAACTTTTCTTTCTTCTTCTTCTTTTCTTCTTCTTCTTTCTTCTTCTTCTTCGACTTTTTCTGCGACTTTCTGTCTCTTTCAAAGAGACTTCTGTTGTGATTTCAAAGAGATAGAGCAGTTCAATTATGATTTTCGAAGGGACTTCTTCAGACTTCAGTTTTGTTTTACTTTTTACAAAGCTCTGTTTTTTTAATAGCTGCTCTGCTCTGTTTTTCTTTAGTTATGTTTTTTGCCTTTTTATGTTACAATTCTGATTTGCTTCTCAATTCTTAAATCTTAACAGTGATTCAAAATGTCTGATCCGGCTTGGAAATATGGTACAAAATTTGATCCGAACAATAGGTCTAAAGTTACATGTATTTTCTGTAACAAGACGTTTAATGGTGGAATTTTTCACCATAAACAACATCTTATTGGTTCTTATAGTGATGTAATTGGTTGTTCAAAATGTCCGGATAATGTGAGGAATGAAATAAAGGAGTATGTTGAGGGAAAAAAGGATCTAAAACGTCAAATGTTATCTCAATCAATAGTTACTAATCTTGATGATGATGATGATGAAATGGAAGAAGGAGAAGCTGTTGATTTGTCACTTCCTTCAAAATCACAAAAACAATCACAGAATGCATCAGCAGTCTCTTCAAGTTATGGATCAACCGGTAGGGAAGGTCCAATAGATTGTTACTTTCCTAAGAAGCCAGTAGATATTGCAGGGACAAATGGTAAAAAGTATGTGCATGATGTGGCTAAAGGAGTTTTGAGGGATCGTGCAGTTGCGGCCTTTTCACGGTGGTTGTATGATGCAGGGCTTCCCTTCAATTGTGTCAATTATACCGACACTTTTGGAGCCTTCATTGAAGTCGTAGACCAATGTGGTCCAGGTATGAAGCCTCCCACTTATCATGAAGTTAGTGTCACTTATCTAAATAAAGAAGTGGAAGAGACACAAACTTGTGGAGGAGCATCGGCTTGAATGGAACAAATTCGGATGTTCCATTATGATGGATAAGTGGACAGCAAGAACCGGAAAGATGATCATCAATGTGTTGGTGAATTCTCCTACAGGAAGCTTATTTCTTGAATCCATTGATGCGAGCGACTCGTCTACTGATTCCATCAAAATGTTCTCCTTGTTTGAGAGCACCATAGAGAAGATTGGAGCAGAGAATGTTGTTCAAGTGGTTACAGATAATGCAGCTGAAAATGTTAAAGCATGTGATATGTTCACATATATTGGACTCCATGTGCAGCTCATTGTATAAACTTGATGTTCGGGGATATTTTCAAGGAAAGACCCTTCCAAGATGTTTTCACTAAGGCAGTTAGGGTGCATTCTTACATTGTCCAAAGGCCTTTGCTGTTGAATATGATGAGGAGATTCACTAAACAAAATAACTTAGTGAAACCTGGCAAGACTAGATTTGCTACTGCTTTCTTGACCTTGCAAAGAATGCACAAACAAAAAGGCAATTTGAGAACCATGTTCACTTCAAATGAATGGAATAATAGTAAATTTGTAAGAGAAGTGAAAGGAAAAGAAGTTGCAAGGATAATGCTTTCTTACACCTTTTTGGAACAATGTTGTTTATGCTCTTAAAGTTAGTGGTCCCTTGCTTAAAGTTCTTTGTATGGTAGATGGTGAGGCAAAACCATCAATGGGTTACATTTATGAAGCGATGGATAAGGCTAAGGAGGGTATTAAAAAGTTCTTTACTGATGAGCATAAATATAAGGTCTTTGAGATCATTGATAAAAGGTGGAAGGATCAACTCCATCAACCGTTGCATGCGGCTGGTAATATCTTGAACCCATCAATCTATTATAAACGTGAGAATGATTTGCTGAATAAGAAACTGATGGAGGGATTTCATAAGTGCATTGAAAAGTTGGTTGTTGATGAAAAAGTTCAAGATAAAATAACCGATCAGATTAGTACTTATTGCTCTGCTGATGGACTTTTTGGAATACCAATGGCCGTAAGACAAAGAGACAGAAAGTCACCAGGTGAATGACTCCTTCTATGTTTCTTTTGAGTTAATTAACAGCAACACTTCAAGTTGTTTCTTTATAATCAGTTGCTAAATTTTGAACGATTATTCTACTTTAATAGTTGAATGGTGGAGGCTTTATGGTTCAGAAGCTCCAGAGTTACAAAAGTTCGCCATCAGAGTTTTGGGTCTAACTTGTAGCTCATTGGAGTGTGTTCGAACATGTAAGACTTAGAGGAAAGCTTTAGTATATTGAGATAATTATATTATGTCTCAAGTCTCAACTCCTACTAATTACTTGTCAATATTTATTTGCAGATTCATACCAAGAAGAGGAATAGACTCACCCTAAAGCGCCTCAGTGACTTGGTGTTCATAAAATACAATAGAACATTAAGGCGTCGTTACAGCGCTCGCGATGAAATTGATCCAATTAGCTTGGACAATATTGATGATGCCAATGAATGGCTAACTGGAGTTGAGAATGCTGAAGATGAACCAATTTTTAAGGAAGATTCTACTTTCACTTTGGGTGTTGTTGCCGAGGCAAGTGAAGTAGAGCAAAACCGTTATGGTTTAAGGGGGAATACTTCAAGTTCAAGCTTACATAAAAAGGGAAAAGAAGTAGCTACTTCAACTTTAAGACTAGTTGATGAAGATGATGAAGTTGAAGATGATGAGCAATATAATGATAATGAAGGAATACAAGAGTTAGATGATCTTGGACTTGATGAAGTAGAGCTTTAGAAGAACAAGAATTAGATGATGAGCAACTTTGCTGACTGTTTTTCTTCTTTTTTTTCTGCTCTATTTTGTGGCTGTTTTGTGGTTGTTTTGCAGCAGGTCTTTGAACCTCTTTCAATGATCTAACCATTGTTTTGCTTATATATATTGTCTTAAACTCTTAGTTGCTGATTTACTGTGTTACTGATCTGTTTTTAGGCTTTTTTTAAAAAAAATTGCGCTTCACCTCAATGAAGCGGGCGCTTCGCTTCACGCTTTGCTTAAAGCATGAAGCGGAGCCTTGTCGCTTTTTCCCGCTTCACGCTCCCCAGAACACTGGATGAACTAATGCAACATATCCAAAGGGGAGGTGTCATGGTGTATGAGACACGAGGTAGAGTTAACGATAGGCTAGAGGTTGGAGACAGATCCTGGAGTCCAAAGGTTCCAAGTTGAGTAGGACTAAGACAGAGTATTTGGAGTGCAAGCGAAGCAGTGTGGAAGTGAAGATTGGCACTCAAGTCATCTCAAAGAAATGGAGAGATTGATGATAATTGCACATTGTATTGGAGCAGGGTGGATGAAAACTTAGGGGTGGGCATGGTATGGTAGATACCGAAATTGAAATTTTTAATACAACATTTCGGTATTATGGTATTTGCCTATTTGGTATGGTATTTGATATGCGTTTTTAAGAATTTGGTATTCGGTATTTATAAGAAGTTCACGAGGTATGTTGTTGGCATTTATAAGAAAAATATTGAATACCATATAGAAGTACATAGTTACATATACAATTTATATATAATATTATAGTACTTTTTGATACTGCATATATTATTATAATACTAGCAAATATATAAAATAGTATTAGTAGAAAACTAATTATTTAGATATTGAAACTTTGACTATCGTATCTCGATTGAAATGTCTTTATATGTAATTGATTAACGAAGGGAATTGCATGCTTGTACTTTCTTTTGGATAATTTCACATGTGTAATGTGTTAGTATAATTTAATGGAGACATTTCTTGAAAAATCAAAGTCATAATTCTCCATTATATGAGTATATGTAAGTCAAAGTCGAACATACTATGGTTACCGATTTATCATATCGCAAAATACCGAAATCAAACTTTAAAATACCAAAACATACCGAATTAATTTGGTATGGTAATGGTATAGTATTTTTAAAAATCAAAAATCGAAATTGTTGAACCGAAGTTTTCAATATCGTACCATGCCCATCCCTAGATGAAATGGAGGCTCGCATCCAATGTCTTGTGTGATAAGAATGTGTCACCAAGACTTGTAGGTACGTTTTATAAAGTGATTGTTAGACCAACTATGTTGTATGGACGGAGTGTTGGTCGATCAAAAACTCGCACATCCAGAAGATGCAAGTAGTTGGATGAGAATAATGAGATGGATGTATGGCATACTAGGAGAATTAGGATCCGAAACAAAGATAAAAGAGACAAGGTGGGAGTGACCCTAATGGTGGACAAGACGAGGGAGGCGAGACTGAGATGGTTCAGACATGTGAAGAGGAGATGCACAGATGCCCCAGTGAGGAGGTGTGAGAGGTTGGCTATGGTGGGTTTTAGGAGAGGTAGAAGTAGGATTTCTTACAAGTATTTGGGGAGAGGTGATTAGACAGGACATGACACACCTAGAGCTTACCGAGGACATGACCCTAGATATGAGGATATGGAGGTCGAGAATTAGCGTAGAAAGTTAGTAGGTAGTAGAGCGTTGTTTAGTTTCCCTTATCAATATCATTATTAGTAACTCGCCTACTATCATATTGTTCGATTTTACTATTAGTACATGTTTTCTTTGCTAAATTTATCGTACTATTTGTGGTTGCTACTATTTTTTTTCTCCATTATTTTCTATATAGTTTCTTCACTAATGTATTTCCTTCTCTTACTGATTTTGATATGTTTCATTTGAGCGGGGTCTATTGGAAACAACCTCTCTACCTTCACATGTAGGGGTAAGGTTACGTTCACATTACCCTCCCCAGACCCCACTTGTGTGATTACGCTGGGTATGTTGTTGTCGTTGTTGTTAAATTTATGGTTCAGATACCATTAGTGGGCTGCGAGAGTTGCACCGGAGGTGCATAGAGAATGCAAAGATAAATTAAGATTCACTTCAGGCATGTTTGAATTTGAGTTGGTAAAGTATTAATTATTCAACAATTAGGAGTTGCACCAAGTTAATACACTGGTGCTCCCAAATTACTTGGGAGTTGGGACAAGTTAACTCTGCTACTTTCTTTTTGGATTTCTGAACACGATAAACTTGCCCTCTATTTCGTACTTCTTCAACGTCATGATACCAAATAAATCAATATCAGACCCCTTTCTATACAAACAGAAGGTCAAACTTTTGCAGCGTTCTTGGACCAGGTTTAAGAAAGTAGCAAACTTCAAATCTACACTTAGTATCCTAGGCAGGTCAATATAGGATGTTTAACTTGGAATAGAGCGATAATACATGTTGGATAAAAACAGCTAGGTTCCAACTTAGGTCATGTACCGTTGGTAGACTCAAAAAATGATACGTAAAATATGAGCAACATCATGACACAGAATGTTTGGCCATGGTGGAAAATACTCCCCTCCTATTTATCATAGATGATAGGCAAAGGTTCGTAAGCTTGGACCACACTGGAGAAGCTGATCCTTTATCTAGCATCAAAAATCTGAAGTTCACGTGTTAATATGGTGATTGGAATAACTTCTTCACTCCATTGATAACCCATTATTGCTATAAGTGTGCATTGGCAATCTTCCAGTCACCTATCACCAGATGTCTGAACTAAAAGCCTAGGAAATTAAACAATTGAAACAACAATGAGCACATCCCAGAAGAGTTGAAAGGCAGACTGTTTCCTTTATGTTTTGGTTACTTGGTTTGGGAAAAAACAAGGAATAAAGTTGATCCCAGAGAACCCAACAAAAATGTGTGGTTGATCTCTCTCAAAACTTTAGTATTATGTTTTCTGACACGAGAAAGAAATCAGAGGTCATTGGTCGTGCTTGAGACTTGTCAGGACTCTAAAATTTGACAAACAACAAATAACACTCTTAATAGGATTTCATAAATGCATTTGCCAATGAGGGAACTGCAACACTTATTCTAAAAATGAAATCATTGGGTGCAAAATGTATTACCTTAATTCATGAATTAATTGGTTGGATGTCTGTGTCATGAGTAAAAGAAACTCATCCTTCTTTCCTGCTAAAACCAAATTAACCAAGTCATTAACTATGTTAGAAACATTAAGTCAAAATATCTAACCCTAAAAATATGAAAACAGAACAAGAGGGAGCATGCAGCAACAAGCTTTGACAATTTTTTCACAGTAAGAGAAAAGTAAGAGATGAGAGGAAATACTTTCTCTTTCTTCGATCAACAGAAGCATTCCTTGGGTCAGTTTTAGCAAGACCAGATCCGGGAGGGATGGCATACTGCATTGGGGAAAGAGCTGCAGCCGTAACAGGTGAAGGAGCAGGAGGTGGAGCGACTGGAGGGGCTACACTTGATGGTAGTGATGCTGGTGGAGCAGAAGTTGGTGGTGCAGTTGCAGGCTCAGGAAGCGGTCGTGGCAAAATATGCTTCAACCGGTTGTTTCTATAGTTCTTCCAGAAGTAAAATTGCTGCCTATGAGCCACTTCCTAATAGTTGTTACAAACATGTAAATCAGATCCTATCACAGATTTATTTTAGGTTGGCAAGCAAAGTGCAATAGACAATAAAAAGTGAAATGAGATGAGAAGTCCTTGGGGGCAAGGATTAACCTGTACAACCCGATTAAATAATTATAAGATTCGTATATGGAGAAAGTTTAGAAAAGGAAATAACAAAAAAGACTAAGACAATGAAGTAGCATGTTTTATAAAGTGCATTTGTTGTCCACGGAAACTATGTTTCTTTATAGTGGCGGACATTATTAACTAACTAAAGGGAATGGCAAAAGTGGAGAAGAAAACCACAATAAGATATGATACAACTTTTTACCTTGTTGGCGGGATGTGCCATTGCATTACGAAATGTTGGATTTTGGAGAAGCTCGAGAAAGAATAGGCAGTGTGGATACCTGCATTAGCATCAAGAAAGGGTTGATGACAACCATAGTCCATAGCAAACAAAAAAGGAAGATACAAGTATCATTTTAGAAAGTGAGTTACATTATAAACTTTATGTACTCAGGTCGTTGCCAGTACTGAAGGTATTTCAAGTATCCAATAAAAGCTTCATCTTCAAAATATCTATTCTGAGCCAAATCTGCATCACAAAATTGAAGGTTTTGCACCCAAATTCTAATGAAGCATATATAATAGAATAAGAGAAGGGAATAGTTATTACAATGAATATAAGTGGGGTTAGCGAGGCATTGAACAAATTCGAGTTCCAGTAAGAAACGTTGGCGACCATCATCCGGATCTTTATACACCCTTTTCTCCCTGCAAATTACAACAATTCATTAATCTCTCTCTCTCTCTGTGGGTTGCCAATTGATTTGAGCAAAAGACGAGACGAGAATGCTTACGCTGATTCATCGGTGTCTGGATTCGCCATTCGATAAACCCTAACTAATTCTCTTTTTTCTCAACTCTCTCTTTTGCTCTACCAAAAGTTCAGTAAAGCCCAATTGAATGCCTTCAAGAAAGGAAAAATTAAGCTACATTTTGTAACTAAGGTTTAAACTAAATAGCTAAATATATATTTCTTTGTATTTATAAATTTATATATTTTAGAGATCACATATAAATTTCTAATTTCGGGACTCATATATGTTTGTATTCGCATACAAAGCGAATTTCGAAGTTCATATACAAATCTCTAAAGGTTTTTATTTGTATACAAAGTAAATTTCGAGTTTCATATACAAATCTCTAAAGTGAATTTGTATATATATATACAATCTCTAATTTGTATATATAGCTACTAAACTGTAGCTACATCTTGTAATTAGGCAAATTTTAGCTATGATGCCTTATTTATTGCCTAATGCTAGCTATTTTTGAAATTTTGTCAAGAAGAAATAGCTCCGCCTATCCCTCAATGAGACTTATATTTATTTTTTACGTTTTTTTTGCAAAAATAAGCATATTTAGATTACGAACAAGGCAACTGATATATGTCCCCTTGCAATACAAGTTGGCATATTGTATATTACCGAAACAAGCTACCCTCCAAGTTAATAGACAACTTGTGAAATTCCAATATGATTTGTGCCTAATTCAATGAGGCAACTAGGTATAATATGACATCAAGTTATATCTATTTGTCATGATTAGCATGCTATAAAAAAAAATGTCGCTTTAAAATTATGACGATCCAATATTATTGATAAAAAAAATTCAACATGACATCTATGTTGAATAGAACATAAAGTCATGCCTATAAATATATTGGAAAATCATAAGGATTATGTACATGAATGGATTTGGAGTAAATAAGGATAAGAGAGATCATGACTAAAATGAAATAAATTAAGAAGAGATATAGAAAGAAAAATAATAAAATACATTTGTACACGATACCGTGAGTAGAAAATAAAATCATAACAATCAAGAGCATGAAGTGATAGAGTTTATCATGAATTGCATATCATCATTTTAAAATGTATTTTTTCCCTCTTGTTTATTTGTAGCTTTGAATGCCAAAACTCACCATGGCATATTCATATTTGGTAGATTGGGTAAACGTACTCGGGAAGGAAATGATAAATCATGACAATTCAATATAATTTGTGAATGATCCAACATAATGTCATCATGCCACGTAGGCGCCACATGGCACAAAGTTGTAGAAAGTTATAGAGAGAGAACTATCTTGTAAATATATAGGGACTCTTATACAACAACAACATACCCAGTGTATTCCCACAGCGTGGGGTCTGGGGAGGGTAGGGTGTACGCAGTCCATACCACTACCTCAGGGGTGAGGTAGATATAGGGACTCTTATAACAATTATTATTTGCACATTAACCCCTAGGTGAGTAATATAAATAGAGGGGCATCCATTTGTAATTTCATCAAGCAAAATTAATCAAGTTCTCTACAATACAAATCTTCCTATCAATTCTCGTGTTCTTTCTACCATTCTCTTAGCGATTCCTAGTGTCTTAGGCTGACTTGGCATAGCAAGATCGTGAGCAAGGTGTCAAGTGCCGCACGTAAGCCTAGTGAAAGACTAAGGACGTGAGACTAAACCACATTATACACCCATCAAACTTAACACACACCTTTCCTTCCCTGGTAAAATCAGGGGACATAATTCAAAGAGAATATAACCATCTAAAACAAATATCTATCTGGTTTGTCTTTTCCTTTTGCTGCCCAAATTGCAAGCACCTGAGCAACAGAAAAAACTTCTGTATCCTCACAAACCTAAAACATGATCGACAGAGCTGAAATTTATGTCAGCTCCCTTAAGTCATCACTTAAATGGTACAGGAAATTTGAATTATAACATCCCTTGCCCTCCCAAAGAGAGTAAAACAGGGAGATGCCTAGCGAGCCCCATGCTTCTCTCAGGAAGGCCAGCAATACGGAGTAAAACCCACTAGTATGGCCTGTAGCGGATGGGGCGTCTGAACCTTGGAACCCTTCTGCAAATAAGACGACAACAGAACACTTGTTAACTATAGTTTGATGTAATCATCAAGCAATCATCAGTTGAATCGGGAGAAGACAAACATGACGACGACAGTGAACATAAAACAAGAGAGTAAAAACTACAGAACTGTTATATAATAGCTTATAAAGGTGAAGAGTCAAGGAGGACAAATTGAGAGCATGCTAATTAGGAATACTGTAATCCAGATCAACAAATATCTAAAGAATTACCCTTCCATTAAAATCTAGGGAAGTTCAGCTCTATGTTCCGGAGGGCATAAAGCATTCTAACCAATTTCAGTTCTCTTTGATATTAAAAAGGTTAGGACCAGCCTATCAGGAATACTTACAGGATAATAGAAAATGAATTGATTGAACAAATCTTATAACCAACATATGTTGAATCAACATAAGTTTACATGTGTTACTGCAACGAAAATACCCTACATGTTTTATATTATTCTCGTTTAACAGTTTAGTGATGCAACGCCTTTTTTTTCAGTTCTGAAGGATAACTTATTTTACTTACCTGGTCGTAGTACAGAGAGCATTGTTACTAACATTTGCATTAGTATTACAAAAACAAAACAGGAGATTTTGGCATGTACCGCCACTACAAAAAGGCGTCAGGGAATGCATTGCAAGTGTTGTGAGGGAACGTCTTAAAAAACAGTCAAGTGATGCATTTTTACATCTGTATATGTAAGGATGATTGTGTAACAAACATAGACATAGAAGCAGGAATCTAGTTTATTTTAGTGAAATGCTGACGTGACCCTTTCATCAATAAGACAAGACCCTAGGATACATCTTCTGAAGCACGCTGATAAATCTGAAAATAGACAAGTTCGAGTAGCTGAGCTGCTAATCCAGAAGCGTAGGACTTGAGGACATATCTAGTCAAAATACCAACAAAAGCGAATTAACCCCTTGGAAAGAACATTAAACACAGAAGTTACCATTTCAGACAACACAATTACCATGGTGCATGCTCTGGCTTTACGAGAAACCCAACATCCTACTTCATTTAAAGGCAGTAAGCCTAAAAACCCAGCCAGCCAAAGACAACCCAGATTCCATTTTATTTGGGAGGTCGGAAGCTCTGGATTACTGCTCATGTAGGCAGGGGAAACAGTGTAGTTCAAAAAAAACGCTTGTTCAAGTAGATTACGTGGCAATGCACACCCCAAAAGGGATTCAGAATAGGTGGTATCCAAGTTAGGGGACCACATAACACTCAACTTGACTTCCTTCAGAAAATGACAGATAGATAAATGACATATGAAGTTGCAACTGACAGGATACTGGAACTTAAATAAAATTCCAAGAGTAAGGAGATAAGCTGAGCTTTAGCCCTATGTTTAGTGAAGTGACAAGGGCAAGGGCAATATTATTGGTCAGGATGGGTATGGAAACTGCTCTGAGCTCTGTTCCCAGCATCTCTTTGCTCTTGATCCTAGAAATCAGACAAAGATGTCTAGCCCCAAAAGAATAGTCGAGCAAAGATCCACTTCGTTTTGGATAAGTAAACAATTTGATGCCTCTTCTTTTGGGGATGGGGTAGAGAAGGGATGTTGTACTTCAAATAAAGATCAAGATTGACTGAGAAAAGGTTGTATGCCTTTTCCTTTTCTTTTGCAACCCTTTTTAAAAAAATTTTTAGCTTTTTCCCCAAATACAAAACCACCAACCCTACTCGTCATGTAAGACACTGGCATATTCTTACTGTCGAAAATTCCTGGACCTTTTTTCATGATTTTGCAGCTCATCTAGCATCTAGGTGGCAAGTTGTACTATGAAGTGCTCATATCTTGATACACCTTTTAAGCATCCCCATACCCTAGACAAAAAGAAAAAAGAAGAGAAACAGGACACAAAAGGAAAAAGAAATTGCCCCATGACCACTCTTGCATTCTGAAACTGTCTAAAAACACAAATATCCATGGAACCAAAAGTTCAAGCGATGTAACTCAAATCCTCAGCTCTCGAAAAAGAAAAGTAGGAAGAATTCCCAAGGGGAGGGGTTCTCTCAAGCACTAGATGGTAGAATATGGAAGTGCTTATATATTTAAAGGTTCTGCAGAGGATAGCATCATGTTAATTACCCAAAAGGTGGAAAGACTGGAGCACCAGGTATGAACGGACGTCGAGGGCGGAATCCTGCATAAGGATTAAATCGCCTTCCTCGAAATTGCTTCATACCAGGAACATTTGTCCGTTTGGCAGATACCTACATGACAAAAAAACAGAGTGGTAGAAGGCCTAGAAGGTGAAAGAGTCAATAAATCATTAAGATGATCGTTATGGACCTTCAACTGCCGCCCGTGAAGCTCTGATTCGTTTAATAGAAGTGCATTTTGAACAGCCTCCATTTCAACGAACTCAACATAAGCATATCCTTTCGGCTGGCCAAACTTGTCAGTCAGGATAGTTACCCTGTTAACAGTGCCACAGGATTGAAAATGCTGTTGCACTTCCTCAGGCGTGCAAGCGTAATCTACCTGAAGTTGAAATTAAAAAAAAATAAAAAATCAAATGGTAGTTATGCTAAGCATTTTCACAAGAGATGCATGCTTTTTTTTGGAGGGGGGGAGGACGGACTTGCCTCACTTCAGATATCCGGTCCCAAAAGCTTGAGTCATATAGGGAGTATAACGAATATAGCATTACAAATATCAAACCACACTCAAAGACTAGTGATGAGGGCCGCCTTAGATGTCTTTAACTAACATGATTGGTGTTACTTTTGTAAGACGTGCAGAGAACAATATCTTGTTTTTTTGCTAGTTAATGACTTAATGTGAGGTTAGCTCTATCAATACAGCAACTCAACCTAACGGCAAAATGCAGCAACTAATCCCGAAAGTGAAATATCCAAATCGAGCAATCTAAAGTGTTGCGTTATCCTGTCATGCATTTCTAGACAAAGTTATCCCAAGTATTCATTCTTCTGCATACAACAAATTGCAAGCTATAAATGCAGCAACTAATCCCGAAAGTGAAATATCCAGACCCAGCAATCTAAAGTGTTGCCTTATCCTGTCATGCATTTCTGGACAAACTTATCCCAAGTATTCATTCTTATGCACACAACAAATTGCAACCTCAGGCTACAAAAGCAAAACTGAGAAAGAAAAACAGAAAACAAAAGAAAAAGAACAAGTAGAAGAGCAACAAACCAATTTTTTGTGTTCATAATGAAAAAAAAATCTGAAAGTAAAGCAATTAGACAAAAAAAGGGGGCAGCCCGGTGCACTAAAGCTCCCGCTATGCGCAAGGCCCGGGAAAGGGCCCGATCACAAGGGTCTACTGTACGCAGCCTTACCTTGCATTGCTGCAAGAGGCTATTTCCAAGACTTGAACCACAACCTCCTGGTACGCAAAATAAGTTTGTTCTAGAATGTCGAACAATATTATTTCTTTCTAGGTGAGTTCCTTTAAAGTTGCATCTTATACTGTTAAAGAACAAGTAATAATATAAAATAGAAGGGGAAAAAACTATAGGCAACAAATTTTTGAGCAATAAAGTAATCTGCAGTTCCTGTCATTGGATTAAAATGCGAATGCAAATAATTAGATGAGGTTGAACTACAAAATGAATTCTGTCATTGGTTAACACAATATAAGCCTTACGAAGAGCAGGATGATGCTATTAGGAGAAACCTGTCACATAGGGGAAAAACAAATTTACATGTTGAGGTAAAGGTGATTAATCTCACATTACCGACATATATGGATCGCGAATCCACCTCCTCCTTTTCAGCCTGACTAGCAGAAGCAGTTGGATCTGCACACATGTACACAAGCACAATTTGTGAACAAATGGCCATAAGCAAATTTGACAACGTGTATCTCCTTGCTTCAAATCTAACATGTAGATACATTTGGACAAGAAATTACAAGAGATTATTTGGATTTCCCTTTTTTTTGGGGAGGGTGGAGTTAGGTAATAAAGGACAAAAATTCCCAACACACACAGACAAACATATACACACACATCCACACACTCTCTTCAGAAACAAAAGTACAAAACCTAACATAAATTAAACACATTCACTGCTCCTATATGCGTCAGAGAATTGAGAGACCTTCAGAAGCACCCTAAAGTTCCACTCATGTTTTTAAAAAGCTACCATTAACTTCAAATTTTTTGCTATATATATATATATATACTCCCGTTTCAATTTATTTGTCCTATTTTGAATTGTCATGGAGTTTAAGAAACTAAAGAAGACTTTTGAATCTTGTGCTCTTATATTAAAGATATGTCAAATGTACCAAAATGCTCTTTAATCTAGTGGTCATAAACACGCCACGTGGAAATTGGAATGAAACAGTTGCTAAAAAGGAAAGAGATTCTTCTTGAAAATGACTAAAAAGAAAAGTAGGACAAGCAAATTGAAACAGAGGGAGTATACAACAAGATACCCAGTGTAATCCCGTACCCCTACCTTGAAGGTAGAGAGGTTGTTTCATATATATATATACACACACACACACACACACAAACATATCAATGTTTAACCAAAAAAGGCCTATGGGGCTTTAAGAAAATGGAAAGAAGCGACACTCACACTTCCTTGGAGTGAAGCACCCAATTACTGGAAACAGAAAATCACATACTCCCTCCGTCCCAATTTATATGGCCTAGTTTGACTTGGCACGGACTTCAAGAAAGAAAGACAGACTTTTGAAACTTGTGGTATAAAATAAGTCTTACATGTTTGTGTGGCTATAAATCATTTCATTAAGGGTAAAATGAGCATTTTAAAGTTAAATTGTTACTAAATATAGAAATGTGTCATTCTTTTTGGGACTAAAGGAGTAACATATATGAATTTCTGTGATAAGATCATGTAACATATATGAATTAAGTAATTATAACATCAACTCGCAATTATAATCACAATTACTATCACCCGATGTACAATAATGGCAATATTATTCCAACAATTCAAATTAAATAGCATTAGCATGTAATTTCAAAAGGCCATACAACAATAACTTCAATCATATTGATTTTTCAATTTGCAAATGATCAACGATAAGAAATTAATTCGCAACGCATACTTCCATATTAATTACTCAAATAAATGTATTAAGATAGTAAAAGTGGAGGAAAAAAGAATTCCAAACGAAAAAGACTCGCACACTAAGAGAAGAAGACAGATTCATTGTCCGAAGAGGAAAAAGAAGAAAGATGTAATCAAAAGTAGAGAAACAGAAACAGTAGATGTTTTTTTTAAAATCCATCACGGCAGTAGAGCAGGTGTTAAACTTCGAGAAGAAGAAAACGATGAAGAATGTTAAAAGCGTAGCGGCATACTAGTTTCCTTATTTTATCTGTTTTTTTCTTTCTATAATCGGATTCAAAGATTCAACTGCTTCTAGCTGGGATCACTTTGTGCCTCTCTATATAAAGCACAATGCTTCACCCATGAAGTGATAACCCCTTGCCTACCATTTCTCGTATCTTAAAGCAATAAAATAATGACTTTCAGTAACACTGAGTTTCTCATATAATCATCATGAAACGAGCTACAAATTAATAAAATTAATTACAATAAAAGCATTTTCCTTTTCCCCATTGTCCTAATTTTAATGGATAGCTAGCTAATGCAAGCCAAATGTGTCACTTATTATCGACCACAGTTTGGTCTAATTCATTTCTTTCCCTTTGCATATATCAAATACTATAGATACCCAATTGGTGCAGCCCAATTTCCCATTTACACTTGACCAGAATCACATTTTATCTACAAGAAACAGACGAGTAATCAACTATAACCAAATTCATGGGCCAAATAATAGTTATTTTCCTTTGATAAGTCAATGACAAGCTAGTCTGTCCAACAAGAAATTAGCACCTAAAAGAATTTTCATACGAGGATGGTCTAGATTTACAAAATCATGCTGATTACAGGAAGGATATAGCAAATACCAAAAAAGGAGAAGGGCAAAAAGAAATCAGACAAAATGACAAGCAACTGTGTCTCCAAGAAGAAATTAGCACCTCAAAGAATTTCTGAAAGAGGATGGGATCTAGAAAATCATGCCGATTACAGGATGGATATAGATAACAGACACAAAAAGGAGGAAGACAAAAAGAAACCAATATCAAAGAAAAAGGATCAAACAAACAACCACTTTCACCTTGAAATAGATTTCTTTTTCTAGATATATCTGAGATTAAAAGAACAGAGTGCAAAAGGGAAAAAAAAAAAGAAGAAACAAAAGCCCACTCTTAGGCGCTGGAATCGGCCATAAAGTTTTCCTAGGTTCAAAGCAGCGAACTTCTCCAGTCATCTTCCTGCAAGATATCTCGTCTTATAGGTGATTGGAAGAACAGATGAAGGAAGCCAACCTAGAGACCAAGGTTTAGCTAACCAACAGGAACATCTAATTCAAATAGGGTGACAGAAATGAAGATGTAACGGAGGAATCTTTTAGAAGAAATCAAATTTGTCTGGGGAAGACAAGTGGTCAAAGCCATTTACCAATAGAAAGGAGACAAGTCGGGATTTATTTGGCATGACAGTACTTTAAAGTATAATAAGGAAAAACAAGAAAATTGCAATAAATACTTATTTATTCAGGTAGATAACTTTTTCATCAAACTAACAATGTACCAGAAGATAAACTTGGGATGTATGTGACACGATTCATTAACTAATATATTACACTAGTACATTCGCCAAGCTCCTCTAACATTTCCAATACCGGAGGAATGTAATCACTATTCACGAATGACAATTTTTCTACAATGCAAGAATAAGTAGTCTCCCCGTTGAAATGCATGAGAAAATCCGGAAACTAGTTATTGTAAAAATTCCATAGCTACTACTGTGCTAACTATATCTACCTGGTCTGGAATCACGAGGACCAAACAACATATATTACAGTTTTGGCATTCATGTACTAGTATCATATTAAGATAATTCCAAGTTTGAGAAGAAAAGAACTCTGAGTTTCGCAGTAAGAAGCAATTAAAACAGACTTTGTGACAAGAAAGATTTGTAAAACCCAATCATAGATACAACCCCTCAAAACTCAGACTCCTGGAAATCACGTAGAAGAATGTCTAGAGAGACTCTAAACTTGCAACAAAAAGAGAGTCTAATCTAAAGCTACATGAAATTCGTTCTCAATCAGGAAAGAAGATCAAGCATTTACGAGGGAAGCCAATCTTTTCATTTGCTTCCATAAGAAATCCAAGAGATCTTTAAGAAAATGATGGAACTAAAGAAAACAATCTTAGTACATTTTATACATTGATTAGGAAAATACTTAATATAGTAGGCACTAGAAACACACTTCTCCAACCATGTAGCTCTTTTGTATGAAGATCCAAGTACATATATCACTTGAGCCAATGAAGAAGACCGAGAAAAGGTAAACCCAAAATGATCCTTCCGCAGCATTTAGCCAGCTATTAAGGTTGAGCAAGACTTTTGAAGATGAAGCAGATGCATGATATTTGGGGTAAGAGAAAGCCGCTGTGATACCTAGTGCTTTGTCTTCTCTTCCATGTTCTAAGTAACAATATTTTCTTTTTGTACTGGACACATCCTTACCATTACAGAGCTTTCTCCGGATGGAGTTGTTAAATGTCCCACTTCGGATATGCAATGGATAATTGGTCTCCTCATAAGGCTTGGGCAATCCTCCTCCCTTTAAGCTAGCTTTTGGGGTGTGAGTTAGGCCCAAGACCTAATTTTACATGGTATCAGAGTCAAACTCCTTCCAATTCTTTGTTCACAGATGTTGGGCCCCCATATTATATTGTTCACACTCTAGTTAACTAGGTCTGGGCGTGCGGGGGAGTGTTAAATGTTCCACATCGGATATGGAATGGGTGATTGGTCTCCTTATAAGGCTTGGGCAATCCTCCTCCCTTTAAGCTAGCTTTTGGGGTGTGAGTTAGGCCCAAGACCTAATTTTACATGGTATCAGAGTCAAACTCATTCCAATTCTTTGTTCACCGATGTTGGGCCCCCATATTATATTGTTCACGCTCCAGTTAACTAGGTCTGGGCGTGCGGGGGAGTGTTAAATGTCTCACATCGGATATGGAATGGGTGATTGATCTCCTTATAAGGCTTGGGCAATCCTCCTCCCTTTGAGCTAGCTTTTGGGATTCGAGTTAGGCCCAAGACCTAATTTTACAGGAGTCAATGCTTTGCCTCTCTTTAATAGTTATTCAAAAGCTGGTTAACGCCTTGAGGTTTGGATTAAAAAAAATTGTCGCCATAATGAGCTTCAAAATTGTGGTGATCACATTATCAGGACCAAAAAAGTTTTTGTCCTTAATTGATTCTCTTCTAGGTGCCTGAGTGGAATTCTAGGATAACATGCATAAGTAAATCCTTTTTTCTGTTGCTTTCAACAAATCCAGCTAAAAGAAAAATAAATGAGCTTAGAGTGAAAGAATTAAGCCCGTTCTACTAAAGGAAATTTGACCACATTAGGCAAATGTGAAAATTTTGATTTCCCAACCCAATGCCTGAATCTTCATTACCAAATCAATCTCGTTAACGAAAGGGGCATAGTTTGGTCAAAGTTTCCTACTAGTATACCAGTTCAAAAGAAAAAGTTTCGTCAAAGTTTACCAATTTAAGGGCTTGTGCGCTGGTGCACGAAGAAGGGTTTCAGTTGTTTCTGCTTGCAGAGGGATAATGGGTTTTCAACAATTAACAATAAGAACTCAATTATATTCTGAAAATATAATAAATAACAAAAGATCACCACTTACTCGAATCAACAAATTGAATTACATTGTTGCAATAAATTTTTTCAAAAGAAGAATGTTAGGCTTTAAGAGTAGACAAGCGAAAAACACAAGGAGGTACAGGATCTTGCAACACCTAAATCGAATCGCTGAAGCACCTCATTCTAGGATTTTGTCCACCCAACGACCATCTAATCCCACCTTCAAGTGAAGAAAGGAAAAAATCCTTGCAACCGCAAATTTAGCTTGTTGTTGCACCTACCATGTGCACTACCATCACAATATTCATCTTGCTCCTCGAGTGAGTAGATCCATTCAAGTCAAAAGCCCAATACAAAATTGCAGCAATAACCATTGCTTCACTAAAGAAAGCATGCACTAAATTTAGTACATCCATAAAGTTAATTCCAACCAAGAGTTGCCTAACCACAATTGCAGCAGAGAGATACAATCTCAATCAGTTTGTAGCATAACTTAGTTTTCTTTTGCCAAAAATTGGGTCACATACTCGAACAATCTTTTCCAACCAAATTGAAATGTGTAATAGTTCTGCAAATAACAACTCTTTAAAAAATATACCAAACAAATTGAGAAGTCAAAACAAAAATCCAATTTTGAAAAGCTTTTGAGCCTTTGAATTAGCATATAAAACCTTCCAAGAATAGTTTGTCAACAAATAAACTATTGAACCTCAAAACAATTCACGAGGTTGAGGTTTACAATTATATTTCAAACTTCATGAAACATAAATTTCTTCCTCAAAGCCACCTAGCTTAAGCACAATATATGTTAAAATATAGTAGTTGATTACAATTGTGAAGTCGTCTAACCATCAGGAAAATCAGATTGTATTAACTGATACTTGTCAAAAGTCAAGCTAGAGCTTATTATGTCCAAGACTTGAAGTGTGAATCTTGTGGCTTTATTTGATAATATTTCTTTGAGCTTTCTAAACTGCTAATTCAGAAAACTTTTGTACTTCTTTCGAAGCATATTGACGGTTGAATATTAAAACAGATAAAATTCATACACAAACTGACAAACATCTTAAGTAGGTCATACGCAGCTGGAGAAGTCAAACAATGAAATAACCCAGGACATTGTGTACACTGTTCTATTATTCATAATGTGGACAATTTGGAAGGAAAGAAACTCAAGATGTTTTGAAGGAAAAGCAATTGCAACTCATTGTATAAAATTTAGATGCTTTAAGTTTTTAGCCTTTTGGTGTGTAACTTGAAAGGTCAATTTCTACTAATACTGTGAAGCAGTCTGTGAAGCAATCAATTTTAGTCTAATGTTTGATTTGCATTTTGCAGTCTGTGAAGCATCTAAATTGATTTGATTGATTTGCACTTCCTACTATAAGCAATCAATTTTAGCTTTTTGATTGATTTGCAGTTCACGAGTTCAATTTCTGCCCACTCCGAACTTTTTCTGTCGAGGTGTTTTTGTACTAAAAGTTATGTTTCCAATTAAAAGATGGACATAGGCTTTAATGCTTGATTTTTCTTCCTAACACTTCACTATTAAAATATTTGTTATATAATAAAAATACTTATTACTGTATATGTGTGTTTATGTTTTTCGGTATTACAAATATCCTCCACAACAAGTATATTATTTTTATACGTTCAATTAGATCTTTTTACTTATTAGTTTATTTGCAATCATCTTTAGTTCATTTTCAAAATAAGATTATGATTATTTTATTTTTGCCTTTTATTCCTTTACTAGTTACATGAACTCAAAATATAAAAATAATATTATAATATTTTAATTAAAGAAGTATAATTTGTATCATAATTTCTTATCGCATAATTAATATAACTCAGAGACACGTCACACACGTATCGTTTTTAAGTCTTCATAATTATTAAAATTTCTTAGTCACCTAATTAGATAATTTTTAAATATTAGATTACGTATGAGAAAGGAAATTTGGCAAGAGAATTATCAAATACCAAAGGAACACAAGCAATTTAACATTTTGTAAAGTCACATGAAATTAAATTATGTAAAATAATTACAACTCAAGAAAAATCATGAACTCAAAATTTTTGGCATTTTTATGAATTTGTGAGTATATAATTTTTTTATTCATAGATAAAAATAGATTTTATTTTTATGTTTATTAAGTTTTCACCCATGATATTCCATGCTGCAAGAGTTTATGCTAGTTAAATGTGGTGATTTAAGCTTAGTTTTAGACAAAATTAAGGAATAAAACTAAATTTATTAAATGAACTTCAAGAATCAATTTAGTTCTTCATATATAGTTTATGCTTAAAAATATTAATTCTCAATCAAAATTGAAATTTATAGTATTTTTTGTATACTTTATAAGCATCTATATTTTAATTTAAAATATGTAAGTTTATCTAATTTAATTTAGCTTCAAAATTTAGTCGAATTGACTCTCGAAAAATGAAAAGTGTCTCATAAATTGAAATGAAGGGAGAGTAATCAGTAAGAACTAATAAATGCTACCATCATAAACGAAATTGTGCTCCAAAGTTGCCTAAATTTTACCATATATAATGAAAAATAATGTAAAAAGTAATCTGATACTCCATTTGATTCATATTTTATGGTGTTTTTAATTTGACACGCCCCTTAAAAAATTACTTACCTCGAAAAAGTAAGAAGTATTTTCACTAAATTATCCTTAATTAGATAGTACCAATTTAATATGACTTCTTGGTAATGTGAAAAACCCACTAAATAAGGTAAAAAAAAAATTTTAAAAAGGCTATTAATATCTATGTTAGTTGTAGCGCGCCTTCCCTCCTTCTCTCACTTTGGAAAGATTTTTCAGTATTTTCTTATGATGACCTGGTCGAGAGAGTACGATACATCGGTGTAAAAGATTTCCTTTTTTCTGTGAGCTTGGTTTACTTGACCGAAGGGGTAAATATTTCTTCTACGAAGAAGGGTTGTGATAAGAAACACTCAATTTTTCGCGCTCTTGCTACGAGCCTACGAGTAAACGATCCTCTTCGAATAATTCGTTCAATCCAAGGATAGCTATAATGTCCTGAAGTTCTTTGTAACGTTGTAAGGTTTGCTTGAGTCGAAGCAATAACAAGAATATTTCTAGTAGAACATCTTTCACAATCCATGGATCTTGATATGTAAAACCTTTTTATTTTGGACTAAATATAAAAGCTAAAAGTATCATATATTCCTCCGTCCTAATTTATGTGACTCCAGTTGATTTGACATAAAGTTTAAGAAAGAACGGAAGACTTTTGAAATTTGTGGTCTAAATTACTCCTTGACCATTTGTGTTTATAAATCATTTTATTGAGTAAAAGAGGAAATTTAAAGTTAAATTATTGTCATTTATAGAAAAGTGACATTTTTTTGGGACGGAACAAAAAAGAAAGTGTGCACATAAACTGGGACAAAAAAAGTAATATAAACCGAAGAGAGTAAGAGGTAACAAAAGACTCACTTTAACCAAAAAAAATAGACCCACACAAATTACTACAATGTCAATATATCAATAACTGAAAAGACCCATGTTGAATGGACTTGAAGAAAAAAAAAAAGTGTAAGAATAGGAGTAGACAATAGGCAAGGGACAACCACTTGTAGCAACTTGATTCATCAAAGAATAAACTTTTTGAATGTGAGGACTACAAAACTTATCTTATTCTGTCTTATAGTAAGTAGTAAAATGCCATTTGCACTGGCATTTTAATTTTTCTTTTGAGAAAAGAAAAGATCACTTCAAAATAATGTACCGTTGTATTAATTTTTATTTAATATATTGTTAATTTGATTTTTAATGATAGTTTAGCTTATATTTGGATTTAATTTTTTTTTATCAACTCGTTTGACATAACATCTAGATTAAATTTTTTTGACGAACCCATTTAACAAAATGTTTTATTGTTCACTTCTTTAAAATTATTAAATGTCCCACATCGAATATGGAATGAGTAATTGGTCTCCTTATAAGGCTTGGGCAATCCTCCTCCCATTGAGCTAGCTTTTGGGGTGTGAGTTTGGTCCAAGACCTTTCTTTACATGGTATCAGAGCCAGACCCATTCCAATTCTTTGTTCACCGATGTTGGGCCCTCATATTATATTGTCCACGCTCCAGTTAACTAGGTCTGGGCGTGCGGGGGAGTGTTAAATGTCCCACATCGAATATGGAATGGGTAATTGGTCTCCTTATAAGGCTTGGGCAATCCTCCTCCCTTTGAGCTAGCTTTTGGGGTGTGAGTTAGGCCCAAGACCTTTCTTTACAAAAATGATGGAACCCTCAAAACCCTGGAGCATGTCTAAGTCTATAAAGGAGTCTTACATCGGCTGGATTTTTTTGGAGAGTTGACAAAATCATCAAGAACATTTGGAGGATGATTCCAGCAGTCATTTCTTTGGGTAATACGGAATGAAAGGACTGCAGATGCTTTGATGTCATCTCGACTCCTATTTACTCTCTTAAGGCTTAGTTTATCAAAAAAAAGGCTTAGTTTGTTCAGTTGGAATTTTCTCACACCTGTTAATAGTGTTGACATGTTTTTAGACTTTGTAAGCTCCCTAGTTTTAGCTTAGACTCCATGTACTAGTGCTACAAATGTATTCTTTTTACCTTTCTTGTATTGGAGCAAACAGTATTTCCTTTGTAACTTGGCATCTACCATATTATAAACCAAGTTATTGAATATTTCGAATCAATGAAATCCTTTACTTGATCAAAAGAAAAGTACCTTAATAACAATTTCAGAGGGATTGCAGTCTCAAGGCAGCAGGAACCAGATCAAGCTCTAGCAAAAACATAACAGAAGCAACCCACCCAAACATGATGTACCCAAAGTCAACATAACTATGAATAGAGCATTGTTCCTTTGCTGATTCACATTACTCAGAAACCACAAATGGAGCTCTCATCCCAGCTTTGAATGTTCACTTGGATCAAGTTTTCTTCACCAAAATGTTAAATGTTCAGATTTTTGTGTTTCTTTCACTTTAATTATTTATTATACTGTTTGCACTTACAGAGATCTGTTGCAAGTTCCAACTAAAAAGAAATTTTTTATTCTGAAATTGATGATTCTGTGCTATCAAACTTAACAGTATGGTCAGAATCAACCAGCAATTGTGACAACACAAATGGCAAGTAACTTGCCTAGTCTGCAGAATCCTTGCAAGTACTGAGAGGAAGCAGTATAAATGAATAACTGGATAAATTTTGCCAATATGATGTGTGCTTTATCAAGTAGAGCAAAAAAGAAAGTGCAATGCAAAGTTAAGTTGTACAGCACTAGCAATACAACCTATGCCAAGACCTAATACACAATCAACTGCAAATACTCCTAACCACCTTCATGCTTCTACATCTTGCAACGGAAAATTCTTTGAGAATATAATCACTCTTTCTCCAACGCCTTGATAAGACCTTATAAGCCCCTACATTTTTTCCTTCTTTTCTTTTTTTATAAAAAAGGGAGTATACGCCGCTACATAGAGGGACAAATGAACTAAATAGAGGAAAATAAAGAGACACCGGAGATGATAAATTTGATCCACGCATCAAGGACGGAGGGGTGTTTCTTAATTTAAGTTGGTAGTGCAAAGTATTTGAACAAAATGGAGAGAGATGCAGTGGCAAATGAGTAAAACCTTGTGCAGAGCCCATTTCTTTCTCGACCTTGGCCTGCATTTCGCGAAGAGCACCTGCTTCATCCTCAATCTCCTTCAATCTCTTCTTCATATTCTCTAACTCCTACAGAGAGAGAGAAAACATGAGATTAATAAATCAGGGTTACACACCTAAAATACCAGCAGTAAAGCATTCAAACCTTAGCATTAGGGTCATCCTCAGATTCAGCAGGAGCAGATGTATCATACTCGGCATCCATCTCTCCTTCTTCATCAGGTATTTCTCCTCCGTAAACCTCGTGTTCATGCTCATCGTATTCATTCTCCTCGTGCTCCATCCTATGTATTACCTTACAACACAGTGTTGAATGCGGGCCGGGGCGACGGCGGAGGAGTCGAAATTGATTTTTCTAGGTTGGAATTAGGGGAGATTTGGGGGGGAATAAGTCGGTCGCTGATCGACGGAGAGGATCACAAGTTGAAACTATCATATATAGTTTGGTACTAGTATTTTTTTTTTTTACTCTTATAGGCTGTTTCGGTTATCTTTTTTGGGGGTAATAAACCAGTATGCTTCAGTTGGTTAACCAACTACTCTAAAAATAAATTGGTGTGTAAAATCCAAAAATCAAATTTAACGGACGAAAAAAGTCATTCCATGAAATAGATTTTTATCCTCTTTGTTTAAGGTTTAAAATTAAAAAGTTTTCTTTTTAAAGTTAAACTATAAGTTTTCCTATTTCTGAAGATACTTTTTCATTTTTTATAGATTTAAAATAAAATGAGTGATATTCTCTTATTGCCAGAGGCGGATCCATTAAGGGCTGAGAGGGCGCAAGCGTCGATTGAAACGTTGTTTACATATGTATATGTATCAAAGAAATCGTATAACTATTTTACCTGCTATTTTAAGCCACAGAGGAGGCAATGATGCCAGTTACAGGTGTTTCAGACTCCACCTAGCTGGTGAGAATTCAAATCTCAGTGTCAGCAAGATGGTTTTTAATGTTTTTTGCATGTGTTGCGCAAGCCTGACATGATAGATGTGTCTTCTATTTTCTGTGAAATTTTTCCCTTTCCCTCTTGACTAGTTTTTTTCCAGAATTATTATTTGTCTTTTTTTTTTCTTTTTTTTTTTGGGAGGGGGATAATTCATGTTTGACCTTGTCTCAATTTCTATTTAATATTTTAAGTATTAATCATAGTGTTCTTTCTTTTTTGAAACTTAAAAGTTAACCTTTTCACGTAATAGTGGTGATTGGCTTGATGTCATAACTACTTAACAATGAAACTTGAAATATATGTTGATTGTTGATTGTTGATAGCTATTTTGTTCTTTCACTTTAACTCGCAAATTAGAGTAAACTCTTGTTTGCACTAAATTGTCATAATAATCACATTTTTGTTTAATCAATTGACTATATAAATTGAAAAGACGGTTAAATCAAAATTCAAAATTGATCAAATCAATAAAATATTGTCTTATTTAGACAGTTTAAATAGCAATACGCACTAGCAAGAAATTCACTAATTTTTGACAAAATTCATCAAAATTTGGCTCATCGATAAAGTTTTTGACAAATTTTCATCGAAAATTCCTTATAACGAGTCAAATATTGACGAGGCGTTCAACGAAATTTGATGATTTTCTAATAGTAACTTCTATGTTCAATGCGATGTGGCACCCGGAACCTTCAAATTCTAGATTCGCCTCTGCTTATAGTGTATAAAATAATTTAAAATCACAATTGATAAAATAACAAAAAAAAATTATGATCAAGTAAGTAAGATATAATTTTTTAATGATTCTTTTCTCTAACACTTTCTGAGCGCGAATCACGTGGGTACTATACTAGTTTACTATTTTTCAAGTAAAAATATTGTACAAGAACATTCTGTCCAACTGTACTAAATAGTCCGGTGTGAAATACTACCAGCCATTAATAACAACTAAACCCAACTACATTAAGGGCTAGTTTGGACATGATTTCAAATTATGATTTGAAACCAAGTTAATTTAAAGTTAAAATTATATTTGGACATGCAATTTAAATTTCTTATATTGTAATTTTTTCTCATAAATATGAAAACTCTACAATTTGTGAAAATTATCAAAATTTTCTCAACTCTAATACAATCTTACCATATGAGCAAATCATAGTTCATAAATAAGGTATCTGAATGTCCTAAGATACCGCATTAATAAATCACATATCTTCATGTTTCTTTTATAAGTAAATGTATGCAATTATATGTTATTACAAACTTTCAAATACACATAATCTTACAAAGACCACTAATCTAAAAATTCAACAATAATAACAACTAGCTATTCTTTAATATAATCCTTGCACATGGTATGAACAATTTCTTCACATCGAACATGAGTTTGTTTTTGTAAAATTTAAAATGATGAGTCTTTTTTACAAAATATAAACTTATGAGATAAGTTTTACATTTTAAAAAAAATTGAAATCACAATTTGGAATTTCAAATTCATTTTTGGAGAATTTGAGATTTGAAATCGTGATTTAAAGTAGAAGTTGAAATTTTAATTTGACTTCATTAACAAACGTTGATTTAAAATCAGACTTTCAAATCATGGTCAAAAACCTATTAAGAAATAACTAAGGATAGAAATTCAAGTTCCTTAATCATCGTGCAAGTCGTGATTTTAAGCACATTAGTCTGAATAATCAGCCTCATCAATGTTGTTGGTTCTCTTTGCTTGGCCTGGAAAAGTCTCATGTCACGCTCTTGTCATATCATGTTGTCATGACTCCAGTTACGAGGATTGTGCGGGTACCTACTCTAATTTATTTGGATAGGAGAATCCTGAATCACCTAACCATATACATGTGGAACATAGGGGTGTGTAAAAATCGATTTAACCAATAAATCGAACCGATAAAAATGTTATTGGCTTATCGATATCGGGTTATTGGGTTAATGATTTTTTAACGGTTTTGTAAAAAAAAATATTGGGCTATCGGTTCGATTTCGATTTCGGTTTTAAGGTTTTTGTAATGGTTAAATCAATAACCCAATAAGATTATACTAAAACTATAATTTTATCCATAATTATAATGGTGGCTTTAGATTTTAATATATACCCTATTATTTTTTTGCATTTTATAGTTGTTGTCTTAGTGTTTTTTTTCTAAGGACATTGGTTTGGTGGGGTTCTACCTATCAGTGTTGTTTTTCTTTTTGAGAGATTGCTAGCTTTGCTACTACATTCAAGTTTGCTAGTTAACAAGAAAGAAAATAAGTTTGTTTTTGTAATAACATATTTGAATTTGCTTATGCTTGTAATTTGTATAGATTTTTATGCATGAAGGTAGTGTATATATGCAGATGAAAATAAGAGAAAGAAAAAAAATTATAGAAGCATTTTCTTATCGGTTAAACCGAAAATCAAACCGTTAAGGATCAAAACCGACTAACGAAAAACCGATAACAAATATCTTATTGGTTTGGTTACCGGTTTTGCATGTTGACAAACTGAAAATCGATAAACCGAACCGACCGATGCGCACCCCTATGTGGAAGTCTTTAAAAAAAGTAATTTATTAAACCATTGAATTAATAACAAAAGCTTACAAAAAAATTTACAATAAAATGAAAGAACAACATCTTTCCATGGACCTAGTCTAGACATGTACAAGAGCCTCTAATATAATGAAGGATAAAACAAAAGACACAACTTCCTCCGTAGGAATAGGATGAGCATAAGCTGTTGATGAATACTCGCCGCTTCATATAAGAACTTCAACTGGTCCTGCAACACGATAACACCCAAAAGGAGCAAGAGTAGGATCAGTACAACTATATGTACTGGTAGGTATCATCGACTGACCAGGGTCAGATCATGCAACATCACATAAAATCAACAACATAAACATGATAGCTAACAATTAAATTCATACCAATATCACAATATGGGATCTCGAACTACAACTCACTTCAACAACACAATATAAGCCTACTCCACTATAACCCATAGGATCAATACTCCTATATTTTCGATTAGCTTTAGCAATTACCTCTAACCCCTTTAACATAGTCACAAGCAGTCCCATATTACACATATTCTCCTTCGAATACACCCATAACACTAGTTATTCATTCATACTAAACATGTTATCATTATCACAAGCCCTTGCCCACTTTCCAAGTTCACCGAGAAAATATAACAATCAGACCATTAGACTCTTCTTCAGACTTAGCCAACATAATATTCAAGAACACAATAACTAATCAAATAGACATTTAAGCCATCAAATAGGCATATCAGTTATCAATCCGACCTTCAAGCCATCAAATAAGCATAAATAAGGTTCATATTGAAAATCTCACGTAAGAGTAAATTTTACCCATTTCAGCTTTACTATTTAGGACATCAAAAATTTCATTATCATGTTATCATATCAAGGATTGATTCACACAAGGAACCATCAACCCTCCCGTCAGTAACATCAATATCAATTCACAAAACTCAAGAAATAAACAAGTCGCATGACAAGGAGTCAAAGAATAGAGTTTTTCCTAAGAATGTCCCATAACCTCCTGAAGATAGATACGAATGTCATTGTACCAATTCATGAGACTCTACTAGACACTTGCTCTTGTACTCGTGAGATTGATGAATCTAGCACCCTGATACCAACTTGTTACGATCCAAAATCACTTGGGTTATGATGACACCTACCCCAGCCCAACCATGGGGTTAAGCCTATCACGGAGAACAACATATACTCAAAGTAAGGCAATAATATAAAATTTACACGCAAAACATATAAATGAAGGCTCAAAACAGTGTCAACTAGTACTGAACAAGATAGCTCATTATTCCCAGGACTCAAAAGTCATAAGTATGAGAACAACTCTAATACAATGTCAAATCAAACAATCTAACACTGTTTGAAAAGTAAATAGAAATGAAGTAAACAATAGAGGAAGTTGGATCAATCTCTAGAGATAAAAGCTCACCACAATTTTGAATGGCACCAAAAAATATGAACTCTAGTTGCGGGATTCACTCGTACTTGGATCTGCATCAAAAGGATACAAGAAAAGTAGGAGTGAGTACAGTCCACTTGTACTTAGTAGACATCATAGGTCGACTGAACTTGATTAGATACTATATCGAATAAAGAATACTAAAATGACTCTGCAGGCAGAATCCCAATAGTTTAATATCAACAAATAATACATCTTATCTCATTTACCACAATAATATAAATAATAATGCAATACAATGATATGAGATGGAATGTAGTGGCTAATGCTTATCGATATACACCCCCTTCAATGGTTTGCTGCCAAGGCAGAACCCATGGGAATTCGCGAGATTCATATATTACGCCCGAACTCAAACTGAGACTAAAATTAATATTAGTGACTCAAATTTGAACCGAGACTAAATAATCAGTATCAATTACTCAAACGTGAATCGGGACTAAAATTATTTATTTCTTTTAAATTCATTATTTTCATGTACCATGAGTATGCATGATCACATAATTAAAAGTAAACAAAATACAACAGACATGTCCAAAATCTTTGAATCATAACAAATTCATGAACACAGGCTGCGAGTCTTAATATCAAGCTAGGAACCTAAGTTTCTTATCACCCAACACAGTATAATCCCCAATTTGGGCATCAGATCGATAATTCATCTCATTTAGTACTCAATCCACAATTTCACTCGATCTATAGCATGCTTTATACGATAAGTCCCCATCCAAGTAAAGTCTGAAGAAAGTTAAGTTATAACTTACTTCAAAATTGACCCGTAAGTCTCCACTTGATCACACTTGAGTCTTCCCTTTTTGAATACCCTCCAAATGCAACCTTAAAATCATCGAAAAATTATTCTTTAGCTCCACCATGAAAACCCCAAAATTCTAAGTTGAAAAACCAAGATTTGAAGGTAAGATCATAAAATAATCATTGAGAAATGTATAAAAGTAGTATTAGAAATCATCGAAAAATTATTCTTTAGCTCCACCATGAAAACTCCAAAATTCTAAGTTGAAAAACCAAGATTTGAAGGTAAGATCATAAAATAATCATTGAGAAATGTATAAAAGTAGTATTAGAAATTACTGTGTCACGCTCCGAGGCTACCCCTAGACGCAACACGATGCTCAGTGTCACAAGTGACCAAAAGCTAACCCATGGCATGGCATATCTATGCAATTTGAAGTAAAAATCATATATTGTGCGGAAGCTGAAAACAGTTTTTATATCTGAAATGAGACGAACCCAAAAACATGTCTGAACAATAAAAAATATAATAAGAGTATAGTGATGACTGAAAACAACACTATCGACTCTTCTGAATCTAGTCTATGTCTGAAAGCTTCTAACTGATATGAGTTGTTGGGACATGCCCCAACTAACTCTAATAAGACTGAAACTAAAAGGTAAATACTGAAAGTAAAGCATATCTATCGTCCTCAAACTATGAGGACTCACCACTGAGCTGTAGAGTACGGACTGAAAAATCAAACCAAGCGCGGTGTGGATACTAAGTGCCTGAACCTACATCATAAAATGATGTAGCACAAAAGTATGCGTCAGTACTTTGAATGTATTGAGCATGCAGGATATATACTAAACTGAACAATAAACAACTGAACCTGGAAATAATCATACTGAAATATAACTGAAAGCTGGGCTAAGTACAATGACCAAGTACAAATCATGAATATAACATGCTGAAATAAATACTGAGCACATGGTCAATGCAACATGAATCTGACTGTGAGAGGTACTGTTAACCGACATACCCCAAGTTAAGCTAAATATGGGGTCAACCTGTAACCCTGAATGGAAGGGTGTTCATACCTTGCCAAGGGTACAAACAAGTCTGACGTGGATCCACTACTGATGTCCTCAAGGGACAAGGAGGTGCAGCCTAGTCTAATAGCTAACTCATTTAATACCTACGGTGGCGCCGTAGTTCTGGGACTTGGGGACTGCTACTAAAGGTCTTAGCCTAAACCGACAACTAAGCCTTCATCCCCTCATTCGCTCGGTACTAAGTCTACTCCCAACTGAATATAAGCAACAATGCACTGAAATAATAGATAGCTCAAAATAATGATAATTAACTAAGAATACAACATAAACATACTGAAGGATATGTCATTTAAATTCTGAAACATGATTCTTTGACTGATCTGCCTAGCAAGGACAATCTATGATGTACTAAAAATTATGACAGGCTAGGGTTCTGAATTCTAAACATGACTGTAGTAATTCTCCAAGAAATCTGAACTATACATCATATAAATTATAGCATCTGAATAGCAAGGAAAATTCTAAGGTTTTATGAACCCTAAGTCTAATTAATCATGGGGAAACTGAAGGAACTGACTGAATTCTAGGGACCTAATGGGTGAAAGGAACCAACTAATGAAATCCCACATACCTGGCGAAGAAAATTACGGAGAAATTCTTGGATTTTTGGGGCTGAACTTGATGAAGACCTCTGCTTGTTCTTGAGAGAGAACTATCGCTTCTTTCTCTTCTTTTCTTTTTAAGTCCAATGATTTTAGGAGAATGAGGGTGTTAGGTAGTTTTTAACTAATTAATTAGGCTTAGAGTAGCCAAAATGACATAGTCTAGTCATTAAAAGAGAAAGGAAAAGTCTGGACTACCCCTGGAAAATAATTAGAAAAATTGCTGAAATTCGCTACTTAGGGATCACGACTTGGTTCTACGGCTCGTGGAAAGTTCCACGGGTTGTGGAACCCTGTCGTGGTTTACTGGTCCTGAAAATTAAGCTACTGGATGGAACTCCATGAGTTGGGTTCACAACTCGTGGAAACTTCCATGGGTCGTGGAATCCCACTCGTGGTCCCTGAGCTAAAACCTTAGGTCTCTGAAGATGGGTTCCACGGGTTGGGTTTATGACTCGTGAAAATTACCATGGATCATGGAACCCACTCGTGGTTCCTGGGGACTTAAGGTTGGGCTACTGGAACTGGTTCCACGAGTTAGGTTCATGACTCGTGAAAACTTTCACAGGTCGTGAAACCCAATCGTCGTTCCTGGGAGTCATCTGAAAGGAGAATTCCACGGACGATTTCCATGGTCCGTTGACTCAAATCATGGAATTAAATTCAGAGGAGTAGTCCTCTGATCTTTGTTCCATGAGTCCAGTCCACGACTCGTGGACTGTTCCACGGCTCGTGAAAGTGACTCGTTGTTCTTCCGACAGCTGAAATTTTTTATTTCCTCTGGTTTTCTGAGCTAAGTTTGGGCTTTGAAGTTCTGGGGTGTTACATACTGTCACACCCTGAGGCTACCCCTAGATGTAACACGGGACCCGGGATTACAAGTGTCCCAAGTTAATCCTTGGTCATAGCATAACTCAGATAAATCGAATAAACAAGCAAAAGCATAATAGGAAGATCCAAAATCAACGCATAGATAATCAAGTCAAATAGGAATACAAATCCAGAAAAGGGGACTCAAATACTGTCTATGTCTAAAAAGCCTATAACTGTCATAAAGAGTTGTTGGGACAAGACCCCAACTAACTCGAAATCTGAAATGAAAGAATAAAGATAAGCTCGCTAATCTAGTCCTCGAATAATGAGGACTCACCAATAATCAGCTAAAAGTTTGGCATAGTCTAGCCACGAGTCTGAGGACAGGTGCCTGAATCTGCATTGTAAAAGGATGCAGCGCAAAATGCATCAGTACTATAGGATGTACTGCATACATGAGATAAACAGGAATCTGAGATAAGCATGCTAAATAAACTTGTAAAGCTGAAATCATGCTATAAGTGTAAAACTGAAACGCAAGAGACCCAATGCAATGCCAAAGCAAGATATACCAAATATCATAAGTAATCATTATTGTCCTGAAGTCTGAAGGCAAAGAATCAATGCATTTTAAAACCTGATACTATTTTTGTGGGAGGTTCTCTAACCGACATAGATCATGTGAGCTACATGAAATCCGATGTATACGCCCCATCGAAAGGACCCAATATATCTTGCCAGGGTATAAAGGCATGACTGTGGCGTGATCACTAAATATGATGCCCAACTGAGGGGACTTAGAACCTAGGGGGGCACCTAGTTCTGGGACTAAGGGTACTCTCACCCTAGCCAACTTGGTGCTAATACTACTCCCAAAATATATACATATAACTCATAATACTTGTGACATGTCTGATGTCAAAACTGTTCATAACTTAGGTAGACATCTCTGGATGCCAAACCTTTCATAAAACACAGGGACAAATCTAATGCCCAAAACTGTTAGAAAAGCATAAGGACATATCTGATGTCATGCAATTCACAAGTCATGAATCTTAAAGATTTGCAATACCATAATTCAAAACATGCTTTCCTTTCTAATATTATAGCTTGAAGAATTAGACATGCAATTTCATAAAAATAGAGGTCATATTACCTAAACATACCAATTTTACTTGAAGACATGCAATTCAATGAAATCAAGCTAAAATTCATCATCAACATATGAGTTTTTGAAATCAACTAAGGAACTTCGATTAAATCATAGATGTGTAATAAGAAATCATGAATTGATGCTTTAAAAGAGGACCATCACTGTTCCCCAATTTGAATAAGAACCCTAATTTAGAAACCTATAAATTCAATTAAGGAGATTGGGGTTTGGCATAAGGGTGAAGGGAATCCCTTATTGAATACCTACATACCTTGATTGAAGCTAACCTAAATGAAATTGAAAAGAAATGAAGGCTTGAACTTGAAGCTTGAGACTTAGAGCTTGAAGAAGTTCTCTTCCCAATTTGGTAGATGAATGAGGTAATGCGAAGGGACTTAGGCTAATAAGTTTAGAAAGCATGCTAAGAATGGCCAAAATGACCTCACTTTGGAGTTAAAAGGGTGGGTAATGATTGAAATACCCCTGGGACTGAACTAAGAAAAAGCTGTTTTAAAACTCTGCTTCAGGTTCCAGGGGTCCCTTCTAGGAGTCGTAGAAGGAATAACGAGTCGTGGATTGGACTCGTGGTTCCTGAGCCCAAAAACCAAGCTGTGGGAGAGTTACTACGATTTAGCAGCACAGCTCATGGAAACTTCCATAAGTCATCGAAGCTTCTCGTTGTTTCTGGGGGGACTGGTAACCCTCAATCTGAGTTCCACGAGTTGGTCCCACAACTCGTGAAACCATCCACGGATCGTGAACCTGACTCGTGGTTCTCAGACCAGAGGATGATCTGCAGGAATGGTTTCATGGGTCACTTCCATGACTCGTGGTTCTGTCCATGGCTCATGGACTTGACTCGTGATCCCTGGAACTTCCAAAAATTTCTGAGTTTCTAAGTTTAAAAGCTGAATTGAATTCCGGGATGTTACACTACCTAATAAAGAAACCTCAAAAATCCCCTTTAGAATCACTAAAAATTGAGTACCCATGCTCCAAAATTGATATAAGAAATAAATAGAGTGAGAGGGAAAGCACACTGGTTAATTACCAGTGATTCCGCTCCTGCGGAGATCTGATCGCAAGCGCGGTCTCGCAAGAGCAGCCAACTTCTGCAATGGCAAAAGTCCCTTAAGTGAGCAAGTCCCACAGTTGCGGGACTTTCATCGAGCAGCGAGGTTGCAGGATCAGCTATGGCTCACAGGCACACCTCCACCGCAGCAAAAAAACATTTGCATTAGCGACTAACTCCCACCTGGCCCAACACCACCAAAGAGGATACTCCCTGCTGTTACAGCTTCGCGGTTGTGGAACTAAGTTCGTAGGAGTAGTCCTGGCCCAGTTGACTAAACGTCACAGGCACGATGTCTTGGCTGCAAGTGCTGTATCATCAGTGTGGATCAAGGGCCGCTGGTGCGATGCGCCAGATACCAGCAACACCAAAAACTCATCAAAACTTGGAATCGACCCTCGTAACACACTCAAAATTCTACGAACACAAATTAAATATGCTACTAGACTAAAATTAATATTCTGGACTCAATAGAATTATCAAATTCACCAATGAATGTCTTTATCAATGAATATTGACCAAAATTAACTATAAACCTTAACTTTCTAACTTTCCAGTCAACGATCCAAAATGCATCCGAACATCTCGAGACCCGAACCAACAATGTTACTAGCCCAAGAAGGCATTTTGGAGCTAACAAAACAGACACAATATATTCTCATACGATGTCTACATCTCCAAATTTTGACCAAAGTCAACCATATCAACTTCAAAACCTTCCAGAATGAAGAACTTATCTCAAACTTAACCAAACACCTCGAGAATCATGTCATCCACTTTCGCAGACTATAAATACCATAAAATAACTAATGGGAGGGAGTAAAATTATAACGACTGGGTCCGTCATTATGGGTGAACTATTTGTGCCAATTTTTAGAGTTAGAAACTTCGAGTTGGGAGTTTGAAATTCTGGGCTAGGCTAGTCTCGGCAGGTTTTGGAGTGAGGTATGGTCTAGGATAATATGGGTAAGGATTAGGTTAAATATCTTAATTTGAGCTAGTTTTCAATTTAGCTAAGACATAAAGGAGTCCACGGGACTTTTCAAAATTGAATTCGGGTAAGTAAAACTCCCGAAATCGAGGTTGACGTGAAGGGGTTGTTTCGGGACATCAGGAAAATAACTATGTTGTAAAATGAACCAATTTTTGAGACTTTACGACTTTTTGTCCTGTTTCAACCTCCCTCCGCCATAGCGACCTCTACCATAGCGAAGAAAATACCGCTACAATAGAAGTCAACGTCACTCAACCTTTGCCATAGTGGACGACTCCGCTATGATGGTACCCCTATAGTGGAGCGAATCACTATAGCGGAGCGCGATGGTATTTAATTAGAAACTTTTCCAAAATAGTTCAGTTTTTCTTCAAGATGTTTTGGGAGAAGAATGGGGTGATTTTTGGCAATTTCCATCCGTTTTTCACTATTTTTCGTCCTAAAAGTAAGGATTCTACTCCCCAAACTCCATAATATCTTTCCTACACTATAGAATTGCTAGTGGTGAACTTGGGAAAAGGTTTGGAATAACCTAGAATTGTAGAATCTGGGAAAAAGGGGAATTCTAGGTTGCTAGAGTTCTTGGGTATTGTTTATAGTTAATGGGTAATGATCACCAAGCTTAAATTCTCTAAATGTATCGGTATAAATGATAATCTTAGGTGAATTAATAGCGGGAAAGCCCTGAAAGGGTTGGGATTAAGGGTGTTCACGGGTCGGTTATTGGTTAAAATCATAACCAAACCAATATAATCAAATTTTTAAATTTTTAAAACCAAACCAAACCAAATATAATATACATTTGTCGGTTTGGTTGTTATCAATTTCAGTTCAGTTTGGTTTGGTTATTCGGTTATTACATACACGAAAATAAAGAAACGATTCATTCAAACGGGAAAAAAAGACAACAATTTTTTCAAAAAGAAAAAAATACCTCGTGAGATTACCACGTAAAACAATAAAATGGCATACTATAATACAAGATATTTAAATTATAAATAAATTTTGATGAAAACATATATAAGATAATTAAAATTATTCATAAAAAATAATAAATCATGTATATATAATTATAAAAAATATGTAATATAATTTATCGGTTCGGTTCGGTTATTTCTTCAATTTTTCTAAGCAAAACCAAAACCAAACCAAATATTATCGGTTTTAAAAAATGTAAAACCAAATCAAACCAAACCAAATAAAAATCAGTTTATTTAATCGGTTCGGTTCGGTTTTTGGTTTGGATCAATTTTTACCCAAATTGTGAACACCCCTAGTTGGGATGATCATGGTCTGGCCTGGGGATTATGATTTTGTATAATTTGGGTAATTTAGGCCAGTTAATAAACTATAGTGTTTATGTGTTTGTTTCTAGACCAAGAACAAGCAGGGGATCCTGAAAAAAGGAAAGCTCCGGCACTGTAGAGCTTGATTATTTGAGTTAGGTGATGGTTATTGATTCCTGTATGCATTATTTGTTTGTGTACTTTGGTCTAAGTATTGTATGTGTTGCATGTTTAGAGAATGATTAGGAATGTCTAAGAGTCCTGTTTTCAGTCTTGTGAAATAAACTAGGTGTTATTGCTTGTTGGTTTACAAGTGTTGATTGCTCATTGTTTGTGACTATGGATTTATGTGACATTCGGTTGGCTCGGGTACCATGCCTGGTACGGGTATACTAACGATTTGCTCGAGTACCACGCCTGATATGGTTATACTAATGGTTGACTCAGGTATCACGCCTGGTACAGGAAATACTGACTGGTTGGCTCGAGTACCACGCTTGGTACGGGTTTATTTATTGCATTGTGCATTTGATTTGGTTCCATGAGTGGACCAGGCTGTGTTTATAAATTATGATATTGCATTTTAGTCCTTGAAAGCTCGGGTTGTTATATTGATCTATGAGTTTGGTCTTGGTGTAGACCGAGTTGTTACGCTATATGGTGAGTTTGGTCTTGGGGTAGACCGGGTTGTATGTTTGACACTTAGGTGTTGTCTAGAGCTGATCCAGGGTGGGTTCGGGATATTAAATGGAGTATAATTATTGTTTATTGTGGATTTTTTATCATAGTTGTGAAAGTGGATTACATGTGGGGACAAGCTAGGGAGAGACTTGTAGTCTAGAAGTACATGTTGGCTTGTTTACATGTTTCCTATACTGTTACTTGACTTTTGTACTATTCATATATTGTTTATTTAGAACTGGCTGATGATCCTATCAGTACATGGTGGTTGGGTACTGATACTGCACTTGCATTTCTTTTATGAGTACATGAAATCTTCCGGCGGTTGACGCACGACCTCACCTGTAGGCCTAACACTTCAAGATATCAAGGGTGAGCTGTTCGATCGAGCTGCCTTGGTTTCTTTTTATTGGTTGCCCACTTGTTTCAGGCTTAGATTATTGCTTATTTTGGAGGTGCATCTCCGTACTCTAGATTTTGGTAGCGTTTTGGTACGATGTCTTTTAAATTCTAGGGAGGGAATTTTCACAGGTTATTTATAAATGATTTAGACTGTTTTGAATTGCTAGTTTATTTCCTGCATTCTGGTTTTGAGCTGTTAGAACTGTTAAGTTTGGGGTAGTTGATGGTTCGCTCACCCGGGGGTGATTGGGTGAGTTCCACTCACGGCGGTCTGGGTCGTGATAAAGATGGTATCAGAGCCCTAGGTTCGTTGATCTCGTCATACCAAAACAGTTCTAGTAGAGTCTTATGGAATGGTACAGAGACATTTCTACTTCTCCGCGTAAGGCTATAGGACTTTAGGAAAAATATCTTTTCTTTCTTCCTTTGTGCTGTAACTTGATTCCAATTGTTATTTGGTGATACAAATTGGTATCTGACTCTTTCACTCTTCTGTCCGCAGATGGTTAACACCTGGAACAATGGAGCTAGAGTGGCGGTCCCAGTAGCGGACCCGACTGTCAGAGGTAGGGGCAGGGGTAGGGGCAGAGGTTGAGGTAGAGCCCACCCACCAGGGGTGGAGCTCAAGCTGTTGCAGGAGCACGAGAAGCAACCCCTTCCCCACCTCAGGAATAGGTTGTCGAAGATGTGGAAGTTGTTGTGTAGGATGATGGGGTGCAAGCAGAGGTAGCACCGACTGGAGGTGTAGGCCTTCCCTTTATGACGCCTGAAGCATTTCAACAAGCTTGGAACTTCTTGAGTGGTTTGGTTGGTACCGGAGCCACTCCCGCGGGTGTTGCAAATCAGGCTCTGGGTACTCAGCCAGCAGACCCTATGGCTCCTAGGATAGATGCAATTTCAGGCACATGTGATTTCTTCATGCTAATCCTAGGCCCGGTAATGACAGGAAATGAACATGAGATGCTGACCAAGTTTCTCAAGCTAAAACCTCTCACATTTTAGGGTACTGATAGGGAAGATGCGTATAAGTTCATCTTCGACTGCTATGAAAGGTTGCACAAGCTAGGTATCGTGCGACAACATGGGGTGGAGTTCGTCACATTCCAACTGCAGGGTGATGCTAAGCAGTAGTAGAGATCTCATGTGGAGTGTTGGTCATCTGTTTTTCCTCTATTGACTTGGGAGGAGTTTCATCCTCTCTTCTTGGAGAAGTATGTACCCTGTACTTTGAGGGACTGGAAAAAGGATGAGTTCTTGGCTTTGGAATAGGGAAACGTGTCAGTCTTTGCTTATGAGGCAAAATTCCATGCTTTGTCTCATTTTGCTACTCAGTTGTTGGGTTCAAAAGAGGAGAGGGTTTGATTGTTCGTGAAAGGTCTGAATACTAAACTGCAGGTGTTGTTCGTGCACATAACTTCGATGGGGAAGGGCTTCAATGAAGTGGCAGATTATGTAAAGAAACTTGAGGGAGTTAAGCAAGTGGGGCAGGCTAAAGTGTTAGCCAAGAAGCCTCAAAATATGGGGAATTGTGGTGGCTCGTACTCCAGGGGCCATAGTCAGCAGTTATACTTTGCCCGTCCTATTGAGTCAACTCTGCCCGCTGCTACAGGCGGTTATCCTGGAGCTAATCAACAGTTTTTAGCTCCCAGAGGCTAGGGATCTTCCTACATATCTGCCACCAGGCCTACACTTCATTGTGGTTGTTTCCATTGTGGTGATCTGGGCTACTTTAAGAGGGAGTGCCCTCACAGGCAGACTGGTAATCAGGTTCACCAACAGTCTAAGGCTGTGGTCCCCGCAGGTAGAGGTGGTTATGCTAGAGGTCGTCTACAGGGTGAGTGAGGTAACTTTTAGGGAGGCCGGGGAGACAGAGGAAATGGCAGCGCATGCAGGGGTGTGGCGCAGCCAGCTAAGGAAGTAGCTTGGATTGATAACCAGGCTTAGTTATATGCATTTCCAGGGAGGACCGAGGCTGAGGTATCCGATACGGTGATCACATGTACCATTCTTGTTTGTGATAGAATGGCTTCGGTACTATTTGACACAGGTTCTACATATTCTTATGTGATTGTGAGTTTTGCTTTGGGTCTGAACTTGATATGTGAAATCTTTGATTCCCCTATCCATGTTTCTACCCTGGTTGGAGAGTCCGTGATTGTGACTCATGTTTATCATAATTGTTCTGTTGTATTTATGGGGTTGCATACGTGGGTAAACTTGGTAATTCTGGATATGGTAGACTTCGACGTCATTTTGGATATGACCTGGTTATCCCCTTATCATGCTGTGTTGAATTGTAATGCCAAGTATGTGGCTCTAGAAATTCCATGTAAGGATAGGCTAGAGTGGGAAGGAGTGTACAGGGCCAAGCCGATCAAGGTGATATCGTTTGTTCGGGCTAGAAAGCTAGTGAGGAAGGGGTGTCTAGCCTTTTTGGCTCATCTCCGGTTTGATAGTGTGGAGTCCCCATCTATTGAGTCAATGCCAGTTGTTTCAGAGTTTCAAGAGGTGTTTCCAGCAGATTTTCATGGTATGCCTCTTGACAGGGATATCGATTTCTGTATTGACTTGGAGATGGGCACTCACCCAATTTCCATTCGTCCTTATCATATGGCTCCGGCAGAGTTAAGGGAGCTTAAGTCTCAGCTTCAGGAACTCCTAGTAAGGGATTTATCCATCCCAGTGCTTCGCCTTGGGGTGTTCCGGTCTTGTTTGTGAAAAAGAAGGATGGTAGTATGCAAATATGGATAGATTACAGGCAACTAAACAAGGTCACCATCCGAAATCAGTACCCTTTACCCCGTATTGATGATATTTTTGACCAATTACAAGGTGCATCTGTGTTTTCAAAAGTTGACTTGAGGTCGGGATTCATCAGTGAAAGATTAGGCCTGAGGACATTCCTAAGACTGCTTTTCGGACTCGGTATGGACATTACGAGTTCTTAGTCATGTCATTTGGGTTGACCAATGCACCGGCAGCATTCATGAGTTTGATGAATGGGGTGTTTATTGGATTCGTTTGTCATTGTTTTTATTGATGATATTTTGATATACTCCAAGAGTAGGGAGGAGCATGCTGAATATCTCCATATAGTGTTGGACATTTTGAGTCATCAAAGGCTTTATGCGAAGTTCTCCAAGTGTGAGTTCTGGTTGACTTCAATAGTGTTCTTTGGGCATGTAGTGTCAGAAAATAGGGTGATGGTAGATCCCCAGAAGATTGAGACAGTCAAGAGTTGGGTCCGGCCTAGCTCAGTGACAGAGGTGAGAAGTTTTGTGGGACTTAGAGGCTATTATCGTACATTCGTCAAGGATTTTGTATCTATTGCTACCCACTTGACAAGGCTGACTCAGAAGGAGGTACTATTTGTGTAGTCCGACAAGTGTGAGGAGAGCTTCCAAAAGCTCAAGACTCTTCTGACCATGGCTTCTATTTTTTCTTTGCCGGTTGAAGGTAAGGACTTTATTGTTTATTGTGATGCTTCACATTCGGGTTTGGGTGCTGTGTTGATGCAGGATAGAAATGTGATAGCATATGCTTCTAGGTAGTTGAAGGTTCATGAGAGGAACTATCCAACTCACGATTTAGAGTTGGCAGCGGTGGTGTTTGCACTCAAGATTTGGAGACACTATCTCTATGGTGTCAAGTGAGAGGTGTTCACTGATCATCACAACCTGCAACATATTTTTACTCAGAAAGATTTGAATCTGAGGCAGAGAAGGTGGATGAAGCTGTTAAAGGACTATGATGTTTCCATTCAGTACTATCAGGGTAAAGCTAATATGGTGGCAGACACATTGAGCCGGAAGACAGTTAACATGGGCAGTCTAGCTTATTTGGGAGTGTCCAAACAACTATTGGCAAGGGAGATACAAGCCTTAGAATCTAAATTCATGCACTTGGGTATCTCAGAACAGGGTGGTGTATTGGCCAGTATTGAGGTCAAATCCATATTCATGGAAAAGATACATGCTAAGAAGTTTTAGGATTCGCAGTTGCATAAACTACGAAGCAAGGTAGTGTCCAGAGAGTTCGGGGATGCCACGTTAGATGCTGGCAGGGTTTTAAGTTTTAGAGGACGGATTTGTGTTCCTCAGATTGATGACATGATTCAGAAGGTGTTGGTAGAGGCTCATGGTTCGCGGTATTCGATTCATCTGGGTGTAATCAAGATGTACAGAAATTTGAGGCAACTTTATTGGTGGCCTGGGATGAAAAGGGACATAACAGATTTTGTGTCCAAGTATCATAATTGTCAGCATATCAAGTATGAACACCAAAGGCCTGCAGGACTACTTCAAAGAATGCCCATTCCAGAGTGGAAGTGGCAACGGATAGCCGTGGATTTCATGGTGGGGCTCCCCAAGACTTTGGAAAAGTATGACTCTATTTGGGTTATTGTTGACAGGCTGACCAATTCAGCTCACTTCATTCCAGTGAAGGTGGATTAAAATTCACAGCAATTAGCTAAGATTTACGTGAAAGAGGTTGTGAGATTGCATGGGGTGCCACTGTCCATTATTTTAGACAGGGGTACGCAGTTTACCTCCAAGTTTTGGGGTAAGTTATATGAGGAGTTGGGCACTCAACTCACTTTTAGTACAACCTTCCATCCTCAGACTGATGGTCAGTCGGAGAGGACAATTCAGGTATTGGAGGACATACTGAGAGCATGTTTGATAAACTTCGGGGGTCATTGGGACCAGTTTCTATCATTGTGTGAGTTCTCATACAACAATATCTATACTCCAATATTGATATGGCACCGTTTGAGGCTCTGTATGAGAGGAGTTATAGGTCACCTATAGGATGGTTTAAGGAAGGCGATGTAAAACCTTTGGGCATAGAATTGGTAAGGGAAGCACAAGAAAAGGTAAGAGACATTCAAACCAAGTTGCTAGCTGCCCAAAGCAGGCAGAAGGAATATGCGGATCGCAAGGTAAGGGACATGGAATTTTAAATTGGTGAGCAGGTATTGTTGAAAGTGTCACCAATGAAGGGAGTTATGTTGTTCGGTAACAAGGGCAAGCTCAGCCCTCGGTTCATCAGATTGTTTGAAGTTCTTGAGATTGTAAGGCCGGTGGCTTACAAATTAGCACTGCTACCTAGTCTGTTGGTGTCCATCTGGCATTCCATGTATCCATGCTGAAGCGATACCATAGGGATGGGGACTACATCATCAAGTGGGATGAGGTGTTATTTGATAAGGATCTTCACAATGAAGAAGAACCGGTTTTGATTCTTGATCGGGATGTCCAAAAATTAAGGACAAAGGTAATCAATATGGTAAAGGTTCAGTGGAAATATCGTCCGATTGAGGAAGCTACTTGGAAAACCGAGAAGGACATGCGGGATAAGTACCCTCACCTGTTTAAGGATACATGTACTACTCTTTTTGCTCTTTTACTTTCCATATTTTTGGGTTTGATCATTCGGGAATGAATAATGGGTAAATTGGTATCTGTTATAATGATCGGGTTCGTCATTAAGGGTGAACCAGTTGTGTCAATTCTTAGAGTTAGAAAACTTCGGGTTTGGGAGTTGAAATTCTAGGCTAGGCTAGTCTCCGTCAGTTTTAGAGCGAGGTATGGTCAAGGGCAATCCGGATAAGGATTAGGTTAAATGTCTTGATTTGAGCTAATTTTTTATTTAGCTAAGATATAAAGGAATCTGGGGGACTTTTCGGAATCGTATTCGGGTAAGTAAAACTCCCGAAATTGAGGTTGACGTGAAGGGGTTATTTCAGGATGTCGGGAAAATAAGTGTATTGTAAAATGGACCAATTTTAGGGATTTTATGACTTTCTATCCCTTGTCAACCACTGTAGCAGTTGACATTCCGACATAGTGACATTCGTCGTAGCGGAGAAAATACTACTACACCAGAAGTCAACGTTGGTCAGCCTCCGCCATAGCGGATGACTCCACTACGGCGGTACTGCTATAGTGAAGCGTGATGGGATTTAATGCAGAAACTTTCCCAAAATAGTTCATTTTTCTTCAAGACATTTTGGGAGAAGAAGGGGGCGATTTTGGGTGTTTTCCATCCATTTTTCACCATTTTTCATCCTAAAGGTAAGTATTCTACTACCCAAACTCCGTAATATCTTTCCTACGCTATAGAATTGCTAGAGGTGGACTTGGGGAAAGGTTTGGGATAACCTAGGATTGTAGAATCCAGGGGAAAAGGGGAATTCTAGGGTGCTAGAGTTCTTGGGTATTGTTTATAGTTAATGGGTAATGATCACCAAGCTTAAATTCTCTAAATGTATCGGTATAAATGATAATCTTAGGTGAATTAATAGCGGGAAAGCCTGAAAAGGATTGGGAAGATCATGGTTTGGCCTGGGGATTAGGATTTTGTATAATCCAGGTAATTTAGGCCAGTTAATTAACTATAGTATTTATGTGTTTGTTTCTAGACCAAGAACAAGCAAGGGATCCTGAAAAAGGGAAAGCTCCAGCACTGTAGAGATTGATTATTCGAGGTAGGTGATGGTTATTGATTCCTGTATGCATTGTATTTTTGTGTATTTTGGTCTAAGTATTGTATGTGTTGCATGTTTAGGGAATGATTAGGAATGTCTAAGAGTCTTGTTTTCAGTCTTGTGAAATAAACTAGGTGTTATTGGTTGTTGGTTTACAAGTGTTGATTGTTCATTGTTTGTGACTATGGATTTATGTGACATTCGGTTGGCTCGGGTACCATGCCTGGTATGAGTATACTAACGGTTGGCTCGAGTACCACGTCTAGTACATGTATACTAATGGTTGTCTCAGGTATCACGCCTGGTACATGAAATACTGACTGGTTGGCTCGGGTACCACGCCTGGTACAGGTTTACTTATTGCATTGTGCATTTGATTTGGTTCCATGAGTGGACCAGGCTGTGTTTATAAATTATGATATTGCATTTTGGTCCTTGAGCTGCCGGGTTGTTATATTGATCTATGAGTTTGGTCTTGGTGTAGACCAGGTTGTTATGTTATATGGTGAGTTTGGTCTTGGGGTAGACCGGGTTGTATGTTTGACACTTAGGTGTTATCTAGAGGTGATCCAGGGTGGGTCCGGGATATGAAATGAAGTATAATTATTGTTTATTGTGGATTGTTGATCATAGTTGTGAAAGTGGATTACATGTGGGGACAAGCTAGGGAGAGACTTGTAGTCTAGAAGTACATGTTGGCTTGTTTACATGTTTCCTATACTTTTACTTGACTTTTGTACTGTTCATATACTGTTTATTTAGACTGGCTGATGATCCTATCAGTACACGATGGTTGTGTACTGATACTGCACTTGCGTTTCTTTTATGAGTACATGAAATCTTTCGGCAGTTGACGCACGACCTCACCTGTAGGCCTAACACTTCAAGATATCAAGGGTGAGCTGTTCGATCGAACTTCCTTGGTTTATTTTAATTAGTTGCCCACTTGTTAGAGGATTAGACTATTACTTATTTTGGGGGTGTGTCACGACCCAATCTACCGGGCCGTGCGGGCGCCTAGTCTAATCACCTAGATAGACGAACCCTTACCACCCGTCCAATAGGTAACTTATGGAATTAAAGTAAAACATCAAATTAGGCCATCTTTATACATAATTGAAATCCATTCTTTAAAAAAATCCTGTTCAGAAATAGGAAACATAAGAAATTGCGGAAAAATCTTTACAATATTTAAAACAAAACACCCTTCCCTGGGATCTAGTCTAAACGGGTACAAGAGCTACTACAAGATGACACAAAGAGATAAAAGACCCAACTTCCGCCATGGAAAATGAGGACAGAAGTTGCTGGAGATCTCATCGCCGCGAACCTATGAAACATCACCAACCTGCAACCAGACTATACCAAAAGGTATAGCAACATTAGAGTCAGTACAACCACACATACTAGTAGGCATCATCGGTCGACCTGAATCTACTCCTACCATCATATAAGAAAAACAGGAAATACATGACCGAAATTAAATAACTTGGTTTCCACCCCCATGTTCTTCCGCTGCCAACTCGCTCATTCTCAAGGCCTCCAAGTCACACTAACCTTAGACTTCCTAAGTCTTACCTTATTCCCGACTTCCCAAGTCACCTTACCCTTTACAGATGTCCATGTCCATACCTGGATTACCCTTCCCTTACCTAAGTCCACTGTTCTAACTATCCTTCTGACTTATCCTGGCTAACTGCCCAACTCAACCACTTATACTCGTAACATTTCTCACCAGGGTCCAACCCTTCACGTATCTCTAGTAAACCTTCTAATAAATTTGCAATAGCCAGGACCACAACCCCAGACTCTCAGTCTATCCACCACATGCAATCCACCCAGCAACCCTTGCTACGTTTAATGACAACCCTAAAGTTACCTCTAATCCCCTTATTGTACATGACTCGGACCCTCCAAGGATCCCCTTAACCACACCCAAGTGCCCAACCTACTAACCCGGTCTACACCCAGACCAACCCTTAGCTCAGCAATCATAATTAACCCTTGACCGCCTTTAGTACCTTAATTAACAATAACTCCTGAACTTAAGCCTCTTCCACATAGTCCGGACCCACCCCGAGATCCCCCTTTAAGACTACACACATGTACCTTGAAATCAACCTGGCCTAAACTAAGACCAGCACAATATCGATGAACAACCCAGCCTAAACCAAGACCAAACACAACAGTTATATAGAAATTTCTTGCCACTCAAGGACCACCAAACAATAGCACCTTTCAAATAAATAACCCGGTCCACTCACGGAACCAATATCAAGTATCACATTCAGTAAAATAACCCGGTCCACACACGGAACCAATATTAGCCAATGTAATACAATAATCAATGAACCAATGCAAGATGCAATAAACTAAACCCGTATCAGGCGTGGTACCCATGCCAACAGAATGTTATACCCGTACTAGGCGTGGTACATGTGCCTACAATTTGTTATACCCGTACCAGGCGTGGTACCCGAGCCAATCGAATGTCAACAACCATAGTCAATATATGAACACACATAACTTATAAAAACCAACAAGTAAACACCGTTCAATCACAGACTATAAATAGGAACCTAGACATTCCACACGACTTCCCTAAGCAATGTAATGCATAAAATCACTTAGACATGAGTACACAAATATACACATTCACAGAAAATCATAAGCCATCACCTACCCCTTTCCGGGTACAACTATGAACCATCAATTCCCGTCCGAAGACTATTTCCTGATTCACCCTTTTTATTTTAACATGTAACTAGCGATTTCCCTTTTTAGATAAACACACAAGCATGCGACACACTTCCCTTTTCTAACCTTAGCCAGACCGCCGCTAAGACTCAAGCAATAAACATTCCTAAAACCCTACCTAGGAGCTTCCTATTCTCGTTTCCCGTGCTCTCAAGCACTTCCCCGGTTCCCCGAAGGGTTGCTTCTTGAGCAAAGTGGGGGAAGTGAAGGGTTGGTTCTTGAGCAAAGTAGTGATTCAGGTGAATTTTAGGGGCCATTATACCCAATTTTTTGTAGAAACTAGCAATGGGGCACTTTGGGTGGGTAGATCTGGTCTTGGGATGACAAAATCGGAGTTTTGGACCAAGGGGCACCATTGATGCACCCCTTGAAGGTCTGGAACGATGAAGACCGCTATAGCAGTAGGGCTCTGCTATGGCGGTCCCGCTACAGTGGACATTTCACTGCTATAGCGGTCCCGCTATCGCGGACGCACCACCCACTATAGCGAAAGGCCGCAAACCAGTGGCCTTCCCAAATTACACTTAGAAAAATTTTCCTCCTTCTTTTCATGTCCCATTACTCTTCTAATCCCGTTTCCTTCTTACCCTTGCAGGATAACACAATGGATGAATAACAAGCGCCTGAATACGACTATGAGCGATTCCCCGACGAAGCTAGTCGGGAAAGGCTTAGAGATTACCAAAGATTTAGCTTCTACTATGAGAGAGGTTGTTGTATGACTGGGATAGATAGAAAAGTGGCTGATTTTCACCGCCGAGTTCGAGAGTTCGGGTGGGAAACTTTTCTAATGGCTCCTCCTCCCGCGTTAACTGGTTGGGTGCGGGAGTTCTATGCCATTCTCCCTACGGTCTGCTGGAGTGAGCCAAATCCTACCATCCATATATGGGGGGTGGATGTTCCCGTGGATGCCCAGACCATCAATGAGGTGCTAGGGGTGCCCCACGTCTCTAATGCGGTATACATGGCTAAGTCCCACCTGTGGGACATGACCTGGTTGAGAGGTACTCTGGTGGACCCCGCATCCAAGGACAAAGTCTACTGGGTCAGCCCCGAGGGCATTACTAGAGCCTATTTCTCCTCCGAGGCTAGGATGTGGCTGAATTTGGTGTCCTGAAGGATCCATCCATCGGGAAATCAAATCAATGTGACCTATGCCCGAGCTTTGGTGATCGCTTGTGCCATACAAGGGATTATCATGAATGTGAGGGAGCAAATCATCTCAGAATTGAAGAGCTTCTATAGTGGTCCCAGGAAGGGCCCTTATCTATCCGGGATGGTTTTAGAGCTGTGCAGGCGAGCTGGTGTGCCTCAGGACCACACGGATGCAGAGGTGGCCATGGATGAGCCCTTTGACCCATTCTGGGTGAAGGACATTTCCAAGAAGAAGAGAAAGGTGGGTGAGGCAGGGAGTAGTCAGCCGGTGGAGGAGGCCGGTGATGATGAGGATGATGATACCCCTGCCCATTCCCAGCCCCAGCCCTCGATCTCTAGACCCAGCTGGAGGAGAACCTAGCAGCTGTCCGGAGGTTCATAGAGGATCCTAACGCTGGCGGTGCAGCCCCTAACCCAACTACTCAGGAACTTGCAGCACTTCGAAGGGAGTTAGAAGAGGAGAAAAGTAAGAGGCGCTCCCGGGACTGTATGTTTGCCCGGATGTGGAAGACTATAAAGGTCATGTTCTCCTGTGTTGCCCCTAGTCAGGAGCTCCCCACCCTCGAGCCCGAGGACGTGCAGGAGTTCCCTTTCCTGAGCGAGGATGAGGCCTAGGACTCCCTCCTCTTGTTATTGATATTTACTGTTGGTTTGCCCCCGTTTGGGGCTCATTTCAGACAATCTTTCCCCTTCCCCTTTTTATTTTGGGCACGTGGATGCCCGTGTTAGACACTATTTCCTTTACCGCATATATATATATATATATATATAGGTTGTTTTCCTTGGTTTATACAGTGATTTTGGTGATTTATGCTTGTTTTTATCTTGTCCCCGGAAGGGACCAAAAACTGGGGAAAACAGAGCAGCTCACTGCTTCACTGACCGCCGCTATATCGGATGGTTATGCCGCAATAACGGTCCCGCTATAGCGTACATTTCACCGCTATAGCGGTCCCGACGATAACTGTACATAAATTTTGATTTTTAGGTAAATGCACTCATCCCTCTTCTCGGTTACCACTGCCCTAACCTGTAGGTCCCGCCATGGTCTTAAATCACCCTTAAGACCATTCCTGGCACCGAACGCATTAGAATCAAACATAACACGCAATAAAGTACACCAAAAATTATGAGAATTCCACAATAATTAATTATTTTCTGGTAATAATTTCCCGCCATTTCACACTAATGACTCCCTTGTTCACATGGTTCCCAGCCAAGTTTTTTAACTGTCCTGAAACTGAAGCTTCCCTACATTCACTGTTCCCAAATCCCTTATCATCTTAACCAATGATAAGCCCTTTTAACACGTAGTACCCTTTTTCAAATAAAGACAATTAAAGGACTACCACATTCTAAGGCACACAAACTTTTTCACTCAATGACCTTCCGTAGACTATGCATGTACACCAATTGGAAATCCACACGCATTCCAAATAAGTCACACAATATTGTACACACCATAATCCAATTTTTCAAGTCACAACAAAAGCAAATCATAGCCAAGCAATTCACAAGTTTCACCTTCGTTTGTACCGAGGATGACCATTAGCCGGTTATCCATGTTTGTCACAGCCTCTCGGGCCACATACCAATTAGAACCTTCCGGGTTCCAATTCCTCTTGCTTGTCCTATCGTAACTGAGGTACGGAGACCTCCTTACCTTGTTGAGATACCAATTGGAATCGAGAGATACCAATTGGACCCAACCCATACAAGCAAGTACGAACCGCACCAAAGAATGAAAGAAGGGTGACGATTCTTAGAATGCCTTATAGTTCCCCAAAGATTGGATATGAACGTCAACACACCAATCCGTAGGACCCTATTCAACATTTTGCTCTTGTACTGGGAGACAGGTAACCTAGGCTCTGATACCATCTATCACGACCCAACCTATCGGGCCGTGCGGGCACCTACTCTAATAACCTAGATAGACGAACCCTTACCACCCATCAAACAGGTAACTTGCGAAATTAAAGTAAAACATCAAATTAAGCCATCTTTACACCTAACTGAAATCCTTTCTTTACAAAAATCCTGTTCAGAAATAGGCTACATAAGAAATTGTAGAAAAATCTTTACAACATTTAAAAAAGAACACCCTCCCCTAGGATCTAGTCTAAATGGGTATAAGAGCTACTACAAGATGACACAAAGAGATAAAATACCCAATTTCTGCCATGGAAAACGAGGATAGAAGTTGCTGGAGATCTCATCGCCGCGAACCTATGAAACATTACCAACCCGCAACTAGACTATAACAAAAGGTATAGTAAGAGTAGAGTCAGTACAACCACATGTACTGGTAGGCATCATCGGTCGACCCGAATCCACTCCTACCATCATATAAGAAAAACAGGAAATATATGACCGAAATTAAATAACTTGGTTTCCACCCCCATGTTCTTCCGCCGCCAACTCCCTTATTCTCAAGGCTTCCAAGTCACACTAACCTTAGACTTCCTAAGCCTTACCTTATTCCTGACTTCCCAAGTCACCTTACCCTTCGCAGATATCCATGTCCATACCTGGACTACCCTTCCCTTACCTAAGTCCACTGTTCTAACTATCCTTCCAACTTAGCCCGGCTAACTGCCCAACTCAACCACTTATACTCATAACATTGCTCACCAGGGTCCAACCCTTCACGGATCTCTAGTAAACCCTCTAATAAATGTGCAATAGCCAGGACCACAACCCCAGACTCTCAGTCTATCCACTACATGCAATCCACCCAGCAACCCTTGCTACGTTTAATGACAACCCTAGAGTTACCTCTAATCCCCTTATTGTATATGACCCGGACTCTCCAAGGATCCCCTTAACCACACCCAAGTGCCCAACCTGCTACCCCGATCTACACACATACCAACTCTTAGCTCAACAATCACAATTAACCCCTGACCGCCCTTAGTACCTTTACTGACAACAACTCCTGAACTTAAGCCTCTTCCACATAGTCCGGACCCACCCCGGGATCTCCCTTCTAGACTACACACATGTACCTTGAAATCAACCTGGCCTAAACAAAGACCAAGACAATATCGATGAGCAACCCGGCCTAAACCAAGACCAATCACAGCAGTTATATAGAAATTTTTGGCCACTCAAGGACCACCAAATAATAGCACCTTTCAAATAAACAACTCGATCGACTCACGGAACCAATATCAAGTATCACATTCAGTAATACAACCCGGTCCATACATAGAACCAATATCAGCCAATGCAATACAATAATCAATGAACCAATGCAAGATGCAATAAAGTAAACTCGTACCAGGCGTGGTACCCGTGCCAACCGAATGTTATACCCGTACCAGACGTGGTACCCGTGCCAACCATTTGTTATACCCGTACCAGGCGTGGTACCCGAGCCAACCGAATTTCAACAACCACAATCAATATATGAACACACACAACTTGTAAAACCAACAAGTAAACACTGTTCAATCACAGACTGTAAACAGGAACCTAGACATTCCACACGACTTCCCTAAGCCATGTAATGCATACAATCACTTAGACATGAGTACACGAATATACACATTCACAGAAAATCATAAGCCATCACCTACCCCTTTCCGGGTACAACTATGAACCATCAATTCTCGTCCGAAGACTATTTCCCGGTTCACCCTTTTTATTTTAACATGTAACTAGCGATTTCTCTTTTTAGATAAACACACAAGCATGCGACACACCTCCCTTTTCTAACCTTAGCAAGACCGCCGCTAAGACTCAAGCAATAAACATTCCTAAAACCCCCACCTAGGAGCTTCTTATTCCCGTTTCCCATGCTCTCAAGCACTTCCCCGGTTCCCCGATCCTTTCCGACACGCTAGTCCCTCAACCCATCATTTTATCACGTCAATATGAATAAATTGAACACATAATAACATTCACAAGACAAGCCAATCCGTACATCCTAGAAACAACACAACCAATCCCGAATCCGCCAGACTCCGTACCTGGAGGCCTAAAACATGGATTCTCCATTTCTACTATACAACAAGTACTAAAAGTAAACAGGTCTAACTACTCATGAAAATCTAGCCTACCTAGATGCCAGCAGCTGCAGTGATACATTTTTGGCTCCGTGGTTGCGTTCCCGGCTGACCCGTGATCCTGGAATCCACTGTCCCGCGTCCCTTCAGCCATGACCTCTTCTCCTCATGATTTCCCAGCCTTGGAGCAGCATGAGAGGATTTTTGGAGGAACCCTCGTATGTTGCCTAACTGAGGAGATGAGACTTTTAAATAAAATTCTGTCACAGGTTCTGCCTCCCGTAGCTCCGCTTTATAGCGGTCCGCCTTACCGCGACACCAGTGCCGCTTTAGTGAAATAATTACCTCTATAGTGGTGTGACGTCAGCCCGGATTCTTTTCGAATATCAGAAATTTTTTATGACGTCACTCTATTTATTCCGAACGTATTTTTAACCATTTTCCCCAAATTTATGGAAATTGAAAAAAAAAATTAACATAACGACGGACCCGATCGTTACAGGGTGCATCCCCGTACTCTAAATTTTGGTAGTGTTTTGGTACGATGACTTTCAGATTCTAGGAAGGGATTTTTTGCAGGTTATTTATAAAAGATTTAGACTGTTTTGGATTGCTAGTTTATTTCCTGCATTCTGGTTTTGAGCTGTTAGAACAGTTAAGTTCGGGGTCGTTGATGGTTCGCTCACCCGGGGTTAGTAGGGTGGGTTCCACTCACGACGGTCTGGGTCGTGACAAAAATAGTCAAAATACACAAAAATTCAAAATTCACTATGAGGGTTGTTACAATTATTTGAGTATTTTATGTAACATATCATACTCAAGACAACGTCATATATACATTTGATTAACGAAGAATGATAAGAAAAAAATAGATTAAAGAATCAAAAAATTATTATACTAAATTTGACTGAGAATTCAATAATTAAATAGTATTAAGTTTTATTTTCTAAAAAAAAATTCTAAAAATTTACAACTATCATGTCATTAAATAGGTATTAAAAATTATATTTCTGGGATCGAATAATAACTATAGAAGCTAACTTAATAAAGTTGAGTAACTTTTGAAAGACAAAATAAAGTAAGTTGAGTAACTTTTGAAAGACAAAACAAAGTTGAGTGACTGTAATAGTTACTCAAAGTTGAGTGACCATCTAAGATTTAACTCGGAAAAAAGTGATATTTCTCACCAGTACTCTTTTAGAAAATCCAGCGTATCCGTTATATATTTTTCCTACTATTAATAAAACTATAAAAGAGTACTGTAAATGTGTCATAATTGACTCTAAAATCAGGCCTAGAATCTTTATCAGTATTTCCAAGAATCCCAGCAATTCATATGTTGTTTCCATCCAGATGTCGATGTCTGATTCATAGACAGTGCATTCTTAAATCTTCTCCAATTATGAAGGACAACTGTTAGATCAGCCAACTTGGCACTTATAATCCGACAACAATTGGCATAAATAGTGACAACAATGTTAACATGTTTACTATCATCACAAAAGCCACTGAAACAAAGGGTGTCCAAGAACCTAACAGTAAGGCTCAATTGTTTAAACATTCCATCGTTCATTATCTTGATCAAAATATCTTGTTCTTTCTATTCTGTGGCGTTGTCTTTTTCAGCCTACGAAGCATCCAACAATGCCATGGTTTTGATGTTTGATTTGATCATATAGAACCCCGTGTTTATTGGATTTTCTTCAGACCACTGGCTTCCGTTGAACATGTCTGTACTGATTTGAAGGTCTATGCTTTGGTTTAAGTACAAGTTTTGAAATGGATTCCTAAGCCATAACACATCAGTGTCCTGTATGTGTGAATAAAAAAATGAATAAATAATAGCTTACTTGTATTTATAATAAATCAGTTCACTTAAAAGATAATTTAACTATCTCCAAAAAGTGAAATTAGTAACTTGAAAAATAAGACAGGTTACTAGAGACTATTTAGAATACTACCCACTAAGAAAACTTAATGTAGTGCATACCCACCTAATTTCTTTTTTATTTATTTTTTAGGGTTAGGGTATAAAAAAAGGAAAAAGTAGAATAGAATTGTGAGGTAATGGGACTCTTTAACATTTTATAAAAGTTATGATCAAACTTTAACTTCTTTAAAAAATACACTAAGGCCCCTTACTATTTCCTTAAAATAAACTTCAACCCATTTCTCTCTCCACCTCATTTTCATTCTTTTTTCTTCAAACTCTAAATTTTCATTTGATTTATCTCCTCCTCCAATTTCAAAACTCTTTATTCGTTGTTATCAAATATTTTTTTTTTTGATTTCAAGTATTTTGAGCTCCATATTGATATTTTTTTTTGATTTTTTTCCAATTTCTTTGGTCAAGAAGAAAATCAATGCTTATTTTTTTCTTAAAATCTCCATTTTCTCTCCTTTTTCGATCAAATTTGTTGGCTCTCATTAAAAAATCACTCCATAATTGATAGAATTTTTACCACTCTAGTCATTATTATCCATAAATTTTTAAATTTTTCTCCATTGTTGTTAAAGCTCTCACTTTTTTGATATAATTTCTAGCCTCATTAGTTGTAATATTAATGATTTTAGAGAAAACTACGTGGCATGACATACTTAAGCTCTTAATTATAATCCATAACAACACTTTCAAAAAATTACTGTCCACAACAATATAGCAATATTTTGCCCAGGCACACTCATAACTCCAAATACAATTAGAAGAGTTGAATCCCCTTCCTAAAATTACGCTCAATCAATATTCACTTTCTTTTTTAATCAAACCTCTTTCCTATAATCCCAATAATCAATATTCACTTCTCTTTTCAATCAAACCTCTCTCCCACAATTTCAATATTCTCGCCATTATATTTTTTCTTATCTTCCATTATTGCATTCGATTTATAGTTGTTAGTTAGGATGGAGGATCGCCCATCTCTGTCATTTTTACTCCCTCCACCATCCCGGTCAACTTTAGAAGTGATGTTTCATTCCCGTCAGATTTGAAGTGATGGTGGTGCATCAGATTTCTTTTTCGGCAGATCTGAAGTGATTTTTTATTTTCGGCAGATTTTTTTTTCTTTTTGAAATTCTGTCCGGCAATGATGTTCTATTTTTGCGGTGGTTTAGATAGTGGCTGGGGTGACTTAAGCTTATATTTATATTTTGATTGATAGACAGTGATGTTTTATTTTTGTGGTGGTCCCGACCAATTTTATGGTGGTCCCGACAGTGATTGGGATGACTTAAGTTTTATTTTTGTATTTGTACTAGCATCAGTTTATGTTTATATTTGCATTCGCATCATTATTTGTATTTTATAGTTAACTGCATCATTTGTATTTTTTTATTATTTTATTTGTTTTTGTATTTGTATTTTGTAGTTGATTGTATCATTTGTATTTTTAAATAATTGAAAAAGAAATGTTGATTATCTTTCTATAAATAGTTGTATTTATATTCATTGATACAAATTGAACCATACAAATGATATATTTGTATCAAAGGATTCATGCTTATACAACTTGAACCATATAAATACAAATGACACTTATTTATATACAAATATGAATGATCAATTTGATATATAAATACAAATGAAACATTTGTATCGAATGACACATTGCATATTTGTATATGATAGACTCAAGCAAATACAAATAATGCATATACTTATTTGTATATAAATACAAATGATAAATCGTATATATTCACGGTTAAACCATCCAAATACAAATGATAAATTTATATAAAATATATCATTTGATACAAAAAATATAAAATATAATACAAAAAAAAACAAGAAAGAGAATAAAAAAGTATTTTTATTTTATTCATGAGTCAAATACATTAGCAAGAGATAAATACATTTGTATTTTTAAACACAATACATTTATACTCAAATACATTTATATTTACATTTATAACAGATCTATAAATACAATTACATTCAATTACATTTTTAGATTTTTGTATTTTTCAAACAGATATGTAAATACATTTAGTATTTTTGACAGAATTGTATATGATTTTAAACAGATACATTTTGGTAGATCAGGTAGAGTTGTGTTTGAAATTAAACAGACACATTTGAGTAGAGTTAGTAGAGTTGTATTTTGAACTTAAACAAATATATAAAATACATTTTGTATTTTTAGTAGAATTGGCAGAATACATCTATAACAACCTTATAGAAACAAATACATTCAAAATACTTTTTTGAATTTTATAGTTTTCAACCGATTTAAGTTTTTCATTTGAAAATGAAATCTGAAAATGCAGATCAAGCCCGTGATATAAGGAAAGAATTAAAATCATTAAAGATCATTTCCTTTTTAAAGATTCTTAATATATGGAATGAATTATAATCATTAAAGATCCTTTCCTTTTTAAATGATAATAGTCACCTAAAATAACTCTTCCACCTCGATATGTGTTTGTATTTGGCAAATAAATTTCAGCTATTAAATACAATTAAAATAGCAATATTTTGGCTGATTAATTATTGTCGCCTGTAATTACTTAAGGGTTGCTATCTCCTCCTTAATTATGGGATCAAGTTTCCTATTTGAGAAATTTTCTCATGATTTTATCACCTCTAACTTAAGCATACACAAGATCACTATTATCATCCTTAATTTCACCTCCATTCAAGTTGTTCATGTGGTCATTTGTAAGAGATCTATTTATTGTACTGCAATTTTTACAGTCATGATCAGACAATCAGTTATAGACCACACTCATAGTCTAGACATCAACTAATTATAAATCACAACCATTATACTAAAAAATTTACAACCATTGTATGCCCTTTGAAAAGACCAAACAAATAGAATCACCTAAACACAACTTTCATATACTCTTTCTTTAGAAACCCACATAGTAATTCTCTTTAAAGATTTTGTTTTTTTTGTTTTCATTTTTTCTCTTTTGGTATGTCGATGCTTGAAGTATGTCTAATTTTTTTTCAAGAAATCTCATAAAATTTACTGTCAAATGGGTGTTCGTTCTTCCAAATTCTCTTTATGTTGTTGGCATTTCAAGTTCTCAATATTTTTTCCTAAATATGTGTTATTTCTACTCATTTTACTTATTTTGATTGAATTTTTTTATTTCTGCTCTGCAAATTCATATTGGTCTATTAATAGACTTAAAATTTTAGCCTCTTTTTTAATTAAAATATGTGTTATTTTTACTTATTTTATTTATTTTAATAGTACTTTTTTTATTCATATTATTTTTCTCAAATTCATCTTAATATATTACTTTGACATTCTATTGTTTGCATATTAATTACAAAAATAATTAATAAAAGAGAGGAGAAAAGTCCTTAAAAATATAAACTGATCATCATACCATCACCATCACTGTCGTTAACGTCTTTTACTCGATTTATAATCACCTGTATTGGTTGATTGTAGATTATCCTAGTCTATAACAAACTATATCAATGATATATACAAAATTATTGATGTAATTAAATAATTTTTATTTTAAACTCTATTATCGAGCTTTTACCAGTTTCAACATAATAAAGTACAAATCTCTTACATTTTCAATGGTAATGATACACCCTTACCTATTTAACATAAACATAAAAAATATTATCGAAATAAAAATAATAAAAATAACATATTTCAATTAAAAATGGGTTAAAATTTCAAGTATATTAATAAACGAAAATAAATTTGTAAAATAGAAACAAAAAAATAGAATCAAAATAAATAAAAATAATATATATTTTAATTTTGTAACAAGTGGATATAGATGATAGACCATAATTGAAAATTTGATGTCTCGAGTTTTGGACTCAACATTGATGGGATGCTCGTCGGTCACTTATTTTCAAACCACTTAAAAAGAGTATTCATCATTATCATAGACAAAAAAAAGTAAATAATTAGATGATTTTATTACTTAAACAAAAAATCATTAAATCAAACACACACACACACACATATCAGCACTCGCCTTCTCAACTGCACAGTTAAAAATTTTATAATCTGTATTTATATCGGTGCGTGACGTCCTTAAGACGGCCGGATTATCAAAATGACAAATGTAAGACTTTTTTGCATTGGATGTTTGAGATGCTTGAGACATTGTAGTTGTTTAAAACGGAATAAAATAGAAAGGTTAATGAAAGAGATAAAACAAGTTTTGCCTTTTTTATACAAAAACACACTCAGATATTACCGTTAAAAAGTATCAATTTGGACTTTGTTACCATTAAAAAATTTGAATACTTGTACTTTGTTACCATTGAACATAATTAATAGGCCATCAATATAATCTATAATTTTTATTTTGAGTAGTAGATTGTAGACCAGCTAGATCGACACTCTATCATTTATAAGGTATATACGGGTCGATATAATAGTCCAAAAATATTAATATATAGTAAAAAAATATGATAATTAAATAAATTATATTAAATTAAGGACCATCAATTGAATCCATGATAGATCCTAGACTATATGCTTCGTCTATAATATATTGGATGAGTATATAAGCCATTACTAGTATACTGTAAAAAAAAGAATAATTAATTAATAATAAATTAAATTATTGAAATTTATACAATTCAAGGAGTTTAAACAAGTCATATGAACATATAAGAGTCCACATAAATTAGGAGTGGTCATCAAAGATGTATGAAGATGAGTAATGATTGAACAAACAACTTTCTCAGAGTAATGTTTGGTAAAACATAAGTATGTTGTGAGGATTTTATTTGTTCAACCATTACTCATCTTCATACATCTTTGATGACCACCCCTAATTTATGTGGACTCTTACATGATCATATGACTTGTTTAAATTTCATGAATTGTATAAATTCTCATAATTTATTTTTTTTTAATTTTTTTTTAAAAAATTCTACTAGTTATGGTCTATAAGCATGTATCATGTTCTATTAGGTATAATATAGAGGTAGGCCTTCGTATAGACTAAACTATAATAAATTGATGATTCACCGTATAGATAATAATACATGTTTATAAATCATTACTAGTATATTATAAAAAAAATTAATAATAAATTAAATTATTGAAATTTATACAAGTCAAGGAGTTTAAACAAGTTATATGATCATATAAGAGTTCACGTAAATTGGGAGTGATGATCAACAAACAAATAAAATCTTTAGAAAATATTTATCTTTGCTAAACATTACTCCGAAGATGTTGTTTGTTCAACCATGACTCATCATTATACATCTTTGATCACCATCCCCAATTTACGTGGATTCTTATATAATCATATGACTTGTTTTCTTGAATTTTACAAATTTCAACAATTTAATTTATTATTAATTTTTTTTTAATATACTAGTTATGATTATACACTCATTCAGTATATTATAAACTAAGTCTCTAGTGTAGGCTCTACAGTGGATTCAATCGATAGTCCTTAATTTAATATAATTTATTTAATTATCACATTTATTACTATATAATAATATTTTTGGACCATTAAATTGATCCGTACACTGAAAATCATCGATTATATTGATTGTCTAGCATTGACAATGATTCCATTCGATCATAAACCCTATAGACTATTCATTTTTGCTAACCTCTAATATGTTTTAATGATGACAATTGCAGGATCAAATATTACAAGAAACAATCAAGCAGCCAAAAAGGAAAGAATCAAATCATAACGATTGTACAAAGGAACGCATAAAAAGTAAATGGCAAAGATCCTAATCACGCAATAGATTACGAGGAATCAACACTCCTTAATTAGAAGAATCAAATCACATGATTGGTACAAAGGCAGATAAGGAAGGCATGAAATATCAACGAGAAAGATTCAAATCACGCAACAGATTACGAGGAATCAACACTCCTTAATTAGAAGTCTACATCAGTACTTCATAAGAAGATCCGGAGCAAATATTCTGTACAAGGCAGAATTCTCATAAAACTTGGAAAGAGAATAGACACGGACATATATGATATGGACGTGTATACTCAATCAAGGAAACATTACAAATTCTTGATTGAAAGAAACATCCTTGGGTTTTCCTTTTAGAGCGATCAGTAAAAGTCAGCCTCAACAAGAATCAAGGAAGTTCAAATTAATCAATCAGCCTCAGCAAGAATCAAGAAAGTTCAAATCAATCAAGCCTCTCAATGGTCATCCGAAGAGCATATATAAGGAGAAGAAGAAGAACAATATAGCTTAGACAACTTCACTTGAGCAAAATATCATTAGTCACTCTTTTATCTTTCATAACACTCTGTATTTGAATTAGATTACTATAGTAATGAAAATAAAAAGAGAGATAGTGAAAAGCTATACGAGTAGAGGTTGTGCCCACACATCAAAAGTCAATTCTGGACTTTTGGAGGTGGTAGAAGTTGTAACTGATCAACAAGTTTTGAACTCTAAAGGAAACCCTTGTAACCCAAGAGGACTGGAATAGGCACCACATCGGTGATCCGAACTAGTATAAACTCTTTGTCTCTATTTACTTTCAAACTTTATTCTTGCTATCTATTTTTGGTTAACTAACGTGCAAGTGAGTTGACTGATCTTTAGATCAGTCAACTAATTAGAAGAAAAGGAGTACAATTCACCCCCTCCTGAGTTTCAATTGGTATCAGAGCAGGTTTCACATTCAACTGCCTAACAACACGTGAGAAAGAATCATATGGTTTCATATCAGATTCCCATTGCCATTCTTCAAGACGTACACTCATCAAACAGACCTTCTTACTTCAATGGACAACACTACTCATACTGGAAGGAAAGGTTCAGAATCTTTGTTCAATCAAATGACTACCAAGCATGGGTTGTGATCAAGAAAGGACCAAAACCCATTCCAGGAACATATTCAAAAAATTCCACTAGTAAAATTAACCTTGAATCCTTCGACGTTACCAAAGAGTAGCAAGAGGTAATTCAAATTCACGCTAGAGATATAAGTTTTTTTTACTGTGCAGTTACTGGCTCGGAGTACGACAGGATATCCACACGTGAAACAACAAAAGAAATGTGGGATAAACTTAAAGTCACCTATGAAGGAACAACCAAAGTGAAAGAAGCAAGAATCAGTGCCCTAGTAAATGAGTATGAGCTATTCAAAATGACAGACGATGAAACAGTAGAAATGATGTTCTCCAGATTCAGAAAAATTGTAAGTGAACTTAAGTCACTAGGCATGGCCTATTCTAACGGACTACAGGTTCGGAAGCCACTCAGAAGTATATCAAAATCTTGGGAAATCAAAGCCACCATCCTTGAGGATGGAGACATAGACAAGCTGACCTATGATGAATTACGAGGAAGCCTGATGGCATACAAACAAAATCATATCAACAAACACACCAAGGAAGAAAAGAAGAAAGAAAAAGCAGTCGCTTTTAAAGTCGTAGAGAAGGAAAGCGATGAGGAAGACAATGAACAAAAGAGTAAAGCACTAGCTCTAATAAACAGAGGGGTCAGAACAATTCTGAGACAACGAAAACAAAGACCTCAACATGGATTCAGAAAGAATGAGACTCCGAAAAATGATAACCATTGCTACCACTGTGGTAGTGTAATGATCGGGTCCATTGTTATGGGGAGTCCAATCATGCCAAGTTTTAGAGTTAGAAAACTTCAGGTTTGGGAGTTTGAAATTCTGGGCTAGGCTAGTCTCAGCCAGTTTAGGAGCGAGGTATGGTCTAGGAAAATTCGGGTAAGGATTGGGTTGGATGTCATGTGTTGAGCTAGTTTTCCTCGTAGCTAACACATAAAGGAGTCCGTAGGACTTTTTGGAATCGAATTTGGGTAAGTAGAACTTTCGGAATTGAGGTTGACGTGAAGGAGTTATTTTAGGACGTCAAAAAAATAAGTTTGTTGTAAAATTGACTAGTTTTGGAGATTTTTAAGACTTTCTATCTTGTGTCAACCACTATAGCGGTTGACACAGTCCACCACAGTGACTTCCGCTGTAGCGGAGAAATTACTGCTACTGCGGTAGTCAACGTCGGTCAGCCTCCGCCATAGCGGGCGACTCCGCTACGGTGGTACCGCTATAGCGGAGCGGACCGCTATAGCGGGCTCGACGGTATTTAATGCTGAAACATTCCCCAAAATATTTAGTTTTTACAAATTCATTTTGGGAGAAGGGCAAGGTGATTCTAGATAATTTTCCTTCGTTTTCCATTGTTTTTCTTCCCTAAGGTAAGGTTTCTACTCCCCAGTCTTCGTAATACTTTTCCTATACGGTAGAATTACTAGGAGGGAACTTGGGAAAAGATTGAAATAACCTAGGAATGATAGAATCCAAGAAAGAAGGGAGATTCTAGACATGGAAGTTCTTGGGTATTGTTAAAAATAAGGTTTCATGATCCTATATTGCTAAATTCTCTACTTTTATTCGTAAAAATGATAGAACTAGGGAAATTAATGGCGGGAAGCCCGAGAAAAAGGGTAGGATGATCATGGGTGGCATGAGGGTATGGGATTGGGTGTAATCCGGGTAATGTGCAGGCCATGGTTGTTAATTTGAGTACTTGTATGTTGTTTTAGACCAAGAACGAGAAAGGAAACCGGAACACGGGAAAGCTCGGGTTGAGTAGAGCTTGGATCATTTTGAGGTAGGTGATGGCTTGCGATTCCTGTGAATGTTATATATTTTGTACTCCTATCTAGTGTTTATATGAATTGCATTGCTTAGATAAAATTGTGTAGAATGTCTAAGGGTCCTGTCTTACAGTCTGTGAGTTGAACGGTTGTTACTTGTTGGTTTACAAGTTGTGTGTTCATTATTTAACTGTGGATTGTTGAAATTCGGTTGGCTAGGGTACCACGCCTGGTACATGTATACTAACGGTTGGCACGGGTACCACGCCTGGTACAAGTATAACTAATGGTTAGCACGGGTACCACGCCTCGTACATGTATAACAAATGGTTGGCTCGGGTATCACGCCTGGTACGAATTACAAATGGTTGGCTCGGGTACCACGCCTGGTACGGGTTTATTTTACTGTATAATTTCATTGTTATTGATTGCATTGCATTGAATGTTATTGGTTCTGTGAGTGGACCGGGCTACTTTATTGAATTATGATATTGGTTGGTGGTCCTTGAGTGACCGGGAATCCTATTATATCTGTTGGATTGGTCTTGATTTAGGCCGGGTTGTCTGTTAACACTTAGGTGTTGTTTAGAGGGGATCTCAGTGTGGGTCTGGGCTAGGCAGAAAGGATGGCTATTTTTATGTGACTGTTGCTTATGGTTATTAAGGGTGGATTTCATGCGGGGGACAAGTTAGGTAGGGACTCGTAGTCTAAGGGAGCCTGTTTACTTGTTGCATGTTCTCCATACTTATACTTGATTGTTGTACCGAACTTTACACTATTTATTTAGAACTGGCTGATGATCTTACCAGTACACAATGGTGGTGTACTGATACTGCACTTGCTTGTTTTCTTTGTGAGTACATGAAATCTTCCGGCGGTTGACGCACGACCTCACTTGTAGGCCAGACTATTCCAGATATCAAGGGTGAGCTGTTCGACCAAGCTGCCTTGGTGTTTATCTTTTGAGTTGTAGCCCAATTATTTTGGGCTTAAACTATCTCTTTATTGTTTTAAGTTTTGGGGTTGCATTCCCGTACTCTAGTATTGGTAGTGTTTGGTACGATGACTTTCAAATTCTAGGGGGGATTTTTCACAGTTTTATTTCAATGAAAGGTTTTTGCCTATTTGAATTACTAGTTTATTTCATGTTTGCTGGTTTTAGGATGTTAGTCTAGGCAAAGGGTTGAACTCTACTAGTTCGCCCATCCAGGGGTTAGGTGGGTGTCACTCACGATGTTCTGGGTCGTGACAGGTAGAACATGCCATATCAAACCAGACTGTCCAGAACTGAAAAGAAGAATTCTAGGGGACAAGAAAATGCAAAGAATTTTGGAGCATAGAGCGACGAAGAAGGAACCGACAATGAGCAAGGAGAAATAGCTAACATATATTTCATGGCTATCGGTGAGATGAGCGAGGTAAGAATTCCATCTTGTCCAAATTGTGAAAACCTTTAAATGTCCCTTGACCTTGTTACTGATGATCTTTAAAAATTGATTGATGAATATAATAGCCTTGCAAAAGAAAAGAAAGATGTGTGAATTCTTCTTGAAACAAGTCAAATTGAAGTTGACCTATTAGAAGAAACATTAGAGAGCTCAGAATGCAACTTAAAAGCATTAAGAGACCTCCAAGCCACAACTCTTCTAAATCAAACAAATCTTCCTTTCATGAGAAGTCTTCTTAAAATTCGTCCACTGGTTTTATTTCTGCTAAAAGTTCTTTTAATCAATATAAGCCCACATGTTACACATGTGGAAAACTGGGCCATAAATCTTTCAATTGTCACAATAAAAATAGGAATTCAGGAATATACATTTGGAGACAGAAAACTTCTCAATCAGGAGAAACAAATGCTAACCCCCCAGGACCCAAGGATACTTGGGTACCAAAGAAAAATTCATTTCCTTCTTTTGCAGGAACGTACCCGAAAAGCTTACAAGAAAGGAATATGGGTCATTGACAGTGGGTGTTCCAGACACATGACCGAAAAAAGGAAAAATTTCAAAAACTTAAATGATATCGATGGAGGATTCGTAAGATTTGGAGATAACACCAAAGGAAAAGTCCTCGGAGTTGGATCCATCACTATTAGTCCATCATGTGATCTTATTGAAGTATATCTGTTGAATGGTTTAAAGCATAATCTTCTTAGTATTAGTCAACTTTGTGATGCAGGTTTCAAAGTCCTATTTGACGCCCTGAAGTGCACCATCAATAACATGGACAAAAACATTACCATCATTGGAGATCGGGTGGAGAACATATATGTCCTAAATAACATTGATTTGTCTACTCTTACTTGCCTTACTGCTATTTTAAGTGACCCCTGGTTATGGCACAGAAAAATGGGTCATGCCAGCATGCATGCTATTGAAATTTTTTCTAAACTTGATTTAGTCCTAGGTCTTCCCAAATTAAATTTTTCAAAAGATCATGTGTGTGGTGCATGCTAATTAGGCAAACAAACGCGCTCTTCTTTCAAAAATAAGGATATTGTCAGCACCTTCAGGCCTCTACAATTACTTCGCATGGATCTGTTTGGTCCTACCAAGACGGCCAACATTGGTGAAAAATGCTATGCTTTTGTTATTGTTGACGACTACTCTAGATTTACTTGGGTCATATTTTAGGCTCACAAGAGTGAAACTTTTGCTAACTTTGAAATCTTTTGTAGAAAAATTCAAAGAGAAGCAAGACTTTTTATTTCTACCATTCATAGTGATCACAGAGGGAAATTTGAAAATAGTGCTTTTGATGAATTCTGTGCTGAACAAGGATTCACTCAAAACTTCTCATCCCCTCGCTCTCCCCAATAAAATGGAGTAGTCGAACGTAAGAATCGATCCCTCTAGGACACTGCTCGAATCATGCTACTTGAATAACATCTACCTGATCACTTCTGGGCAGAAGTGGTAAGCACAACATGCCACATCTTAAACAGGTGCCTTATCAGACCAATCTTGAAGAAAACACCTTATAGCTGTGGAGAGGAAAGCAACCTAACATCAGCTATTTTAATCCATTCGGATGCAAATTCTTCGTACACAATAATGGTAAGGATAACTTGAGTAAGTTTGATCCATGAAGTGATGAAGATATTTTTTTTGGATACTCCCCTTCTAGTAGAGCCTTCAGAGTTTTTAACAAAAGAACTCTAAGTGTTGAAGAATCCGTACATGTCATTTTTGATGATTCTAACACTAGCACTCAGATTGCTGGAAGTGAAATATGTGATGCAGAATAGGTACAAGTCAAAATAACAGAGGAAATTCAAAAGGATGAACAAATTCCGATAGAACAGTCAACTCATAAAGAAGAAGAGTCAACTGTTCAGCTCAAATTTGCAAAGGCAAATGTTTCTCGGGAATGGAGACACAATGCAAGCTTTCCAAATGAATTTATCATTGGTGACCCAAATGAAAAAATACAAACCAGGACAGCTCTAAAGAAGCAAGCATCAATGACTCTCATATCTCAAATAGAGCCCAAGAAGATAAATGAGCTATGGTAGATAAATCATGGATGAAATCTATGCAAGAGGAACTTGATCAGTTCGAAAGGAATCAAGTATGGACATTAGTCAAACAACCAAAGAATGTCTCCATCATAGGAACTAAATGGGTCTTTCGAAATAAGCTAAACGAGGAAGGTAAGGTTATGAGAAACAAAGCAAGGTTAGTGGCTCAAGGCTACTCTCAACAAGAAGATATTGATTATGATGAAACCTTTGCACCTGTTTCAAGGTTAGAATCCATTCACATACTATTAGCATATGCATCTTTTAAACGTTTCAAGCTATTTTAAATGGACGTAAAAAGTGCCTTTCTGAATGGTTTCATCAGTGAAGAAGTTTCGTAAAGCAACCTCCTGGTTTCGAAAATCTATCTTCCCCTGACTATGTTTTTAAACTCACTAAAGCTCTGTATAGCCTCAAACAAGCTCCCAAAGCTTGGTATGAGTGACTTAGGACTTTTCTTATTAAAAATAAATTTCAAAGAGGCAAGATAGATACCACTCTTTTTACAAAAAAAAAATTAGATTTTAGCATTCTCATTGTTCAAATTTACGTTGATGATATTATTTTTGAAAGTTCTAACCAAAATCTTTATGAGAATTTTGCTAGTATTATGAAAGGTGAATTTGAAATGAGTCTCATGGGCGAGCTTATATTTTTCTTGGGCTTACAAATTAAGCAATCGACTGAAGGTACTTTCATCAGCCAAACCAAATATATAAGAGAATTGATAAAAACAATTGGCATGGAAAAAGGAAAAGCATTTGGCACTCCCATGAGTCCATCCACATGTCTCAAAACTGATGCTCCAGGAAAGGATGAAAATGAGAAGAGCTATCGAGGAATGATAGATCTCTATTATCCCTTACCGCAAGTTGACCTGACATAATGTTCAGCATATGTAAGTGTGCCAGATTTTAATCTGCTCCAAGGGAATCACACCTTACTGCAGTGAAAAGAATTATATGATTGGAACACAAGACTATGAATTATGGTACCTTAATCATTTAATTTTGATTTAATTAGATACTCAGATGCTGATTTTGCAGGTGATAAAAATGATAGAAAAAGCACTAGCAAAATCTGTCAACTTCTCCGAGAAGCACTAATTTTGCGGCACAGTAAAAAGCAGACCTCTATAGCATTATCAACTACTAAGTCTGAATACTTAGCCGTTGGAAGTTGTGGTACTCAACTTCTATGGATGATGCATCAATTACTTGATTATGATTTATCATATGAATCTGTGTCCATTTTATGTGATAATTCTAGTGCCATTATTCTTTCAAAATACATTGTGCATCACTCTAGGGCCAAACATATAGACATTAAACATAATTTTATTAGAGATCATGTTGAAAATGAAAATTTTGTGCTTGAGTTTGTTGATTCTGAAAATTAGCTTGTACATATTTTTACAAAGCCTCTACTAGAGGAAAGATTTTGCTTCCTTCGGAAAAATCTCGGTGTTATAAATTTTTTAAATTAATCTTTCTCCTTGCCATAATTACTTTGACTGCTGCCGTCCTTTTAGCTTCTCTAAATATTTTCTTTCCATATTTCAAAGCTATTCTACGTCACTTCAACTTCTCTCACCATCTTTATATCCCCTCCATCTCATCGTCCTTCTCATAGAAAACCCCTCTCTCCTCGAAATGACTCACACACGATCCATGGCTTCCTCCTCTAAACTCCCCGAAAAAGGGCCTCAAACCTCTTCTGACCCAGATATCTGGTCCTTAGGCTCTGATTCCTCTGATGATGAGTCCGAGTCCCCAGTCCAATGTCTGAGATCAAGAAGAAATCAGCTGGAAATAAAAATCATGAAAACAAGAAATTGAGGTTAGAGGAACAAATGTCTCTTCTTTCGGAGACATGCACAAGTTTTGGGAAGCGGAACAGAAGAAAATATTTTAGACCTTTAAAAATTGGCCTATTGTACCTGAAAGAATCATTAATCTGGAGCAATTAGAAGACTCTCACTGTCTTGTATGTTCATTCTTCAAAACTCAAAAGCTATCTCTGTTGTTTCAATTGTGTGGGTTAGAATTCTATGAAGAACCCGTTCGTCTATTCTATGCAAACATAAGAATCTCTAAAGACAATGGTGAACTTGAAACCCTAGTCTTGGAAAACAAAATCATAGTGAATGACTTTCTTTTTGAACAAGTGTTTGGAACAAAATTCTCTGGGATTGTTCTGTTTAAGAGTGGAAATTAGCCTGAGGATTTTGAGGTAGATTTGGAAACTGCTAGGATGGTTGTAGTTGTTCTAAGTTTGGACCTTTCTGATTTTGGTCCATTCTCTCTATGTTTTGAGTATTGCGTTATGGCTCATATAATTGCTACCTCTCTGGTCCCCCGTAATGGGTCTCTCAGCAACATCACTAACAAGGATATCTATGTTATGTACTGCTTGATTAAGAAACATCATATCAACAGGGCTAATTGGTTTTGAAATCACATGGTTGAGTACGCCTCTGATGCTGGTTCCACTGCTAGTCTGCCTTATGGACTAATTATTTTCAGAATTCTTGTTGCATCTATGATTGATCTGTCGGACTACAAGCCCGTTGAAATCTCATCCACCTATGATAGTCGAGCGTTTGGAAGCATGTGCTATGTACTGATTGACAAAAAATGGTATAAGAAGGACTCTGTCAAATCAAAGGAAGAACCACATAGGATTACTAAGATCTTTGCTGACTCAGCTGCTCTGCTTCTCAAAGAAGCAGAAGAAATTAAGGGTCATCTGACTTCGATGGAAGAAGGTATGCAGAAGATGCAAGAGTCTATTAACAAGGTTCTTCAACTTAGCAAAGACACCAGCACTGATATGGCCAAGCTGCGTCTTCAAATGACTAGTCTCCAGAAAGAAGGGGTCAACACTGTGAACAAACTTATTAAGCAAGTCGACTCTCTCGAAGCTGGCACTGACTCCTCCCAGATAAACCTTGCCATTACAGTTCAGAACTCTTATTCAAATTTGGCTAGAAACGTGGAGCACTCCTACAAATCCTTCTCTGCTCGGATGATCACTGTTCTCAGGCATTTCTTTGGAGAACATTAATCTTGTGTCCTTTCTTTATCGTACTCTAAGGATCTCTATGCTCTTTTCAAACAATCTTTTTGGGCTCTGTATCAGGGGATGTCTGACTCCCCTACTATACTGAAATTGTTTTGCTGGTTTTATTAAGTATCTATGTTGCTAGTTACATCTGTGTTATGTGCAATCTTTGTCGTGTTTTGTTTTTCTTTTCTTTTTGATTATGTCAAAGGGGGAGAATTGAAAGTCCAGAGTCAAAGGAAGAGAGATCACATAGCAAGGGGGAGCACAACATTTACAAGGAAGTATAATGAGGGATCACACAGCAAGGGGGAGCACAACACTTACAGGGAAGTATAATGCCTCTGCACATTTTTCATTTAGATTGTCATCATAAAAAAAAGGGAGATTGCTAACCTCTAATATGTTTTAATGATGACAATTGCAGGATCAAATATTACTAGAAGCAATCAAGCAGCCAAAAAGGAAAGAATCAAATCACAATGATTGTTACAAAGGAAGACATAAAATGTAAATGGCAAAGATCCTAATCACGCAGCAGATTACGAGGAATCAGCACTCCTTAATTAGAAGAATCAAATTACATAATTAGTACAAAGGCAGATAAGGAAGGCATGAAATCTCAACGGCAAAGATTCAAATCACGCAGCAGATAACGAGGAATCAACACTTCTTAATTAGAAGTCTACATCAGTACTTCATAAGGAGATCCAGAGCAAATATTCTGTACAAGGTAGAATCCCCATAAAACTTGGAAAGAGAATAGACACGGACATATATGATATGGACGTGTATACTTAATCAAGGAAACATTACAAATCTTTGATTGAAAGAAACACCTTTGGATTTTCCTTTTAGAGTGATCAGTAAAATCAGCCTCAGCAAGAATCAAGGAAGTTCAAATTAATCAGTCAGCCTCAGCAAGAATCAAGGAAGTTCAAATCAATCAAGCCTCTCAACGTTCATCCGAAGAGCATATATAAGGAGAAGAAGAAGAACAGTATAGCTTACACAACTTCACTTGAGCAAAATATCATTAGTCACTCTTTTATCTCTCATAACACTCTGTATTCAAATTAGATTACTATATTAAAGAAAAGAAAAAGAGAGATAGTGAAGAGCTATACGAGTAGAGGCTGTGCCCACACATCAAAAGTCAATTCTGGACTTTTCGAGGTGGTAGAAGTTGTAACTGATCAACAAGACTTTGAACTCTAAAGGAAACCCTTGTAACCCAAGGGGACTGGAATAGACACCACATCGGTGATCCGAACCAGTATAAACTCTCTGCCTCTATTTACTTTCAAACTTTATTCTTGCTATCTATTTATGGTTAACTAACGTACATGTGAGTTGACTGATCTTTAGACTCAGTCGACTAATTAGAAGAAAAGGAGTACAATTCACCCCCTCCTGAGTTTCAATTGGTATCAGAGCAGGTTTCACATTCAACTGCCTAACAACACGTGAGAAAGAATCATATGGTTTCATATCAGATTCCCATTGCCATTCTTCAAGACGTACACTCATCAAACAGACCTTCTTACTTCAATGGACAACACTACTCATACTGGAAGGAAAGGTTCAGAATCTTTGTTCAATCAAATGACTACCAAGCATGGGTTGTGATCAAGAAAGGACCAAAACCCATTCCAGGAACATATTCAAAAGATTCCACTAGTAAAATTAACCTTGAATCCTTCGACGTTACCAAAGAGTAGCAAGAGGTAATTCAAATTCACGCTAGAGATATAAGTTTTTTTTACTGTGCAGTTACTGGCTCGGAGTACGACAGGATATCCACACTCTTCAAATTCCGCACTCTTCTTGAAAATATTTGAGATCTTCCACATCCGTTGGATGATCTTTCATATCCATTGGATGATAATCCATATTCATTGAATGAACATCGAGGCTCTCATGTTTAACCAAATCATTGTCATCGATTGCCGGATGTGGTGATGGTGGTGCGGTTGAATTCATTGATTCTATCGGAGACCTTGCGATGATATTTATCCTCAATATAGGCCTAGAGCCATCGACAACAACATCCAACATGTACATGGCCACCTATCATTCTTTATGAATATGAAATGTATTTTTTCCCTCCCATTCATTACATAGTTGATCACCAAGTTGCTTGGCTCGCAAGCTAATTCTCCGCTCTTAATTACGCTTGCAATCATGTCATTGTATGAACCATTGCGACGCAACACAATGGACACTGTCACCTTACTAAAAGATTCTCAATTCCAACATATGGTAGTCTCCTCCCATACTCCCATGTAATCACCACCATAAATAACAAATTCTGCTACTGCCTTTATAGACTACACTGGTCGATCCTAGATTAAGGTCTCGGTCTATAATAGGTCGATGACTGATAAAAAATTCGTACAAAAACGTAAATGAACAAAATCAAATTCTTGTCGATGCTCTCCTAGCTACTGAAATGGAGAAAGAAATTTATAGTGCTTCTAAACTACTGTAATCTATCTAATAACGAGTTATTGAGTGATTTTGAAAGCTTCTCAAGCTTGTAATAATGGTGGACATTTTTATTTTTTTGAAAATATTTGAAAGATAATAGGATAACAATGGAGGCAATGGGCAAGAATGAAGATTTTCAGTTGTGAGGAGGAAGATTTCATCGAAAAAGTCACCAGAATCGGAAAAAGTAGGTAAAAATGGGAGCTTTTTGGGGGGAGAAAAATGGTGGCTTCTTGGACAATTTTTTCTTTTTTGGTTATTTTATAAATCTGAAAATAAATGGGAGAAAATAATAAATATTTGTTGGATGAAGTGGGGGGACTAAAATATAATATTAAAAACTTGTGTGCTAGTCTTGGTAAATCAAATAGTTGACATCATAAAGGTGGGTATCCACTACATTTCTTAAAACTTGTGTCTAAATGTTATATTTAGTTTTCAAAGTGTCTATTGAGCCAACTCACCCAGATTACTATTATGTCAACATTTTAATGTTGGAACTTGGAACACATGTGTGCACATAATTAGGATGACATAGCTTAATACAATATGGTCAGAAAGTTTTCTGGAAATTAAATTAGTAGCTAGCCTAATATTCTTCCTAGTACTCCCTCCGTTCAAAATTAATCACTTAGTTCATAATTTATCCTTATTATTAATTATAATCATTTCCTTAAATATTGAATTTGTTACATTCAAAGGGAGATATAATAAAATTATTATTCTATTTATTGCTCATCAGTCATTTTCTTATACATTTTTCAAAATTTATTACATTCAAATAGTGATATTGTAAAATTGTTGCTAAACTGCCAAATCAATATTGAACAAGTAAAAATAAAATTATTATCAGAAATTACTGGTGGGTCGATTTACGTGAAAAAGGCACATGCTTTAGTTTTTAGAGTTTAAATTTTGTGCATCGTCAGTGTATTACTTCTTTACACCATCAGGTAGCTTTAAGCCTTTAACCTGCAATAGCAGGTCACCATTTTCTCTAATTCTTTTTAAAAAAATATAAATTAAAGAACTGATTTTACCTTTCCCGTCTCTCTCTTCCCTTAAAATCCTGCGTCTTCATCGCTCTAAAATAGTAAATCCGTTTTCTCTCATTGATTCTTCTACCATAGTAAACCTTTGATTCTCCGTCAATCCATCCATACTAAATAAAAGACTGTTATAGGATTTTCAATTGCATCATAAGTGGCTTCTCCAGAAATCTATTGTTTCTTCGGTCTCAAGCTACAATATTTCACACTTGAGAATATATTCACTTATTTTAAGTGCATTAATAATTTTTTGCTAATCAAGATGTATTCAAAAGGGAACTTTTTATGCTTGTAAACGAGAAAAGAATCCAAAATTTGTTTGAAGTGCATGATGACATACCACTAAGTAGAAGAAGCTTGTCAAGTTTCAGAATATTTGAAGCTTGAAAACCTATTTCTTACAAGGTCATGTTAATGCTTTGAAGAATTACTTGAGCGATGATGAAAACCTATGATAATTATGTTTGATTGTATTAACTTTAAAAAAGGAAATAATTTGGTTATGGAAATAATTTTGGTTAGTATCCAAGTAGGATTCAACTTGCCGTTGATTTTTTTTTTTGGGGTACAACTTTGATATTCTTTTTCTATAAATTATACTAATTGTATTTAAGTACCGAGTATTCTTAAGTTAAAGTTACTTGATAGTGTAAAAAAATTTTACACTGACGGTGCACAAAACTTAAACTCTAGTTTTTAACGGCGGACACATTTGATAGCTTCATCACTTTCTTTAAATTCTCGCTAGACTAGATAAACTTTTAATTAATTAATTATTTCCCATTTATCACATTCATTTCCTCGAAATATGTACTACAACGTACGAAATATTCATCCATAGTATGAAAAGTTATTGCCAAAGAAAATTTTGTAATCATACCGTTAAGATGAAGTTGTAACCTCTCTTAAGAACAAAGTTCTTCTCCACATCATCTTGATAAAATGTTGGGACATGAACAACTTTTCTCCACCAAAATCCACACCGTCCGTTTCGAGCTTGTAACAATGAAGATGTAGGAATTTACACTGTTCATAAGAGGTTTTATCCATGGCAACAAGCAAAAGGTGATTCACTAATTCCCTAGTGCCTCCAAAAACCATCCAAGAATAGATTTAGCATTGACATATCTCCTTCTACGTATGCTTTATTTATGACAGTTATTATTATTGTCTTGTTCTCTGTTGATGCTCCGGCCAATGCTCGTTCAAGATTATCCTTATAATACACTGTCTCATGTAATTGCATAGACGAATTCAAGATTTAGAGTTAGTAGATAAATTCAAAATGAGTAATGTACAAGAAAAAAATGCGCTAACTATATTTTTTTTGTTTACCGGTTTTGAGGGGTTAAAGAGTGAGAGTTGCAAAGGGAAGAAGGGGGTGTTGCTTGGAGAAGTCAAGAAAATGGAAATAAGAAGTAGACCAAATAACAAAATCATGTACATAATATGGTGACTATGATCAATTATGACTCTATTTTTTTTGGTGACCCATGGTTGATTTGCAGGGAAGAATTGATCTTGAAAAAAGACTTGTCATGGAGTTTCCCCATTGCCAACTTAGTGAACATCATGTGTTTTTTTATATACAGAGCAACAAGAATAATATCTACTATATGCTTGATTTATTGGACACGTATTATATAGTCCAGTCTCCACCAAGCACTTTTACCAGATATGGGTCCGGACGACCCAAGAGCCCGCCACTAGAACCCAACCCTTAAGAGGCTAAGGTCTAAGGGGCTATTGACTTTTTTATTTTTTATTTTTATTTTGGAATAAATAATGGCAGAAACTTGAGACAATATAAACAGTTGTCCCATATTTTTACTAGCCAACATTTGGCAGATACTCCTAATAAAATAATCTTGACGAAGTTTCTTTTTTCATATTGATCAAAATTGTAGCACTTGTTAATATGATTCTTATTATTACTGGTAAACTACGGATAATTCGATTCCTCCTCATTAATTTTTCATTGTCTCCATTTTCTCAATTTTTTACTTGGATAAGAGATATCCAACTTTAAAATTAATGATTTAAATTTAGGGATAATTTCAAAGATGTACAATAAAGTAATTAGTTTATAATAAATATAGTCAAGTTTTCTTTAAAAGAAAAATAGCCCAAAAATGAACTAGCCACAAAAAATAATTACAAAAAAAATAGTCGCATGTATATGTAATGTATCGATAATGTATAAAAGTTATGTAATGTATCAATATTATATAAATGATGTATATACGTGTATCAATATTGTATAAATAGTGTATAAACATGTATCGATATTGTATAAATAATTTTTAAACGTGTATTGATATTGTATAAGTAATTATATAATGTATCGATATCCATATTTATTTCTTTGAAAAAGAGGAATCAGTGAATTTTTTTTTAAAAACCTCAATTTTTTTTTAGATCGTGTATAAATCAAGTACAAATCAGTAGCTTGGTCCGCATAGCTTACTTCTTTCTATTCAATCTCGACGAACTCAAAATCTTCTCTAAACAATCTCAAATTTTAGATATGAGCTCCTCATGATATTTCAAGTCTTTGGATATGTTATTCACTCAAAACGATTTACGTTTGCGGCGCGTCGAATTTCAAAGAAAAATGGGAAGAGTTTGCCTGAGCTAAAACCTCCGACCAGATCTGGTGGTAACAGTGACAACATTTTCCGGCGTGGAGGGTGTTCGTCTGATCTGTTCTTCACCGGAAATAAAAATCCCAAACAAATAATCTTCAGCCAATTTCAAGATTTGGTCGATATACTCGGCCATTTATAAACACATACCCGTCAACTTGAACAAATACTTTCAAAATCAATAGCAATTAGATAAGAGGTAAATTGAATCAATCAAAGAAAAAGGTCAAAATTTGGGGCCACTTACCGGTGATGCTGAGAAATAGTATGCCAAGGAGAAAGAGAAGAACTTGAACTCTCTTCTTCTCAATCATTGAACATAAAACTTACTAAACCAAACCCTAAATATCAAAACGAATCTAAGAAGATGGATCTGCAGCAGTTGAATATTGACTCACAAGATAAAGAACGAGTCGGAATAAATGAATTTTGTTTATTTTTCAGTTCGTTAATTAAGCGGAAAACCAAAAATCATAGCAAGGAGAAGAAGAAGAAGAAGCGAGCATAAGAAGAAGAAGAAGAAGAAAACAAGGCTAATGGTCATTTATGATATAAAATAAAAATTGGCTATTTTTTAGTAAATAAGTTGCCTGTGTGACCATTTTACATAATTTTCCCTTAAATTTACCTAACTAAAACTAAACCTTAACCATAGACCATAGCTAGGGTAAGATATATTGCATATATTGTTCCCAAAATATTTTGTAATCCCACAATTCTAGCTACAATGAGATTTTTAAAAAAATATTACCACTTACTTTTTTCGATTATTCACGGAATTGTTTACTTTCTTACTCTGCAATGATCATTCTCCTTGGTTCTACATATATACTGTTCTTATTTTTAACATTTAACAGTGAGAACTACATACATAATCAGGCATTTATGAGCTAAAGTTTGAGATGGCTAGGCCAAAATTAACTCCTTTCTGGCTTTTCCGTACGCCACATATATATAGGTTTTCATTAGGCATAATATATAAACGTTCTTTTTAGCTTGGTCTCAACTGACATTTATTTTCCTTTAACTCAGGGTGTGCAAGTAGATCCTTAAACTTGTATAAAGTTGAACTTATAGACACACGCATCCTACATGACAATTCGCGTGAGATATACTCGAACTGACGCACATTATAGTAAAATCTATCATCCCCAAAGATTAAAAAATTCCTGAAATTACTATTATACCCTTAATAAATCCTTTTTATATACCATTTTTCAAATCAAATGCCCACTTTATTCTCTTGTTCTAATTTCTCCAACAACTTTTTTGTCACCTTTTTCATGATTTTCTGCTCATTACTAAATGCAAATGACATTTAACTTGTTTTTTCATTGTGGGAAAATTAAAGAGCTATAATGAAGATTTATTGGTCTGTAAATAATCCAGGTCGCTGTTTTCTTGAATGTGAAGATGGTTGGGTAAGATTGCACGTTAGATGAGTTTTTTTGTTTAAATTGTAGTACTCGATTCAATTTTATGTTATTTTTTGTTCTTCTTAAATAGGTTAGATGCAGGTTGTGTGAAGTTGATTATACTAAACACACAAATTGTTATTTACATTATAAAAGAGGATAAAATAATATGATAAAGAAAAGGAAAAGATTAGGAGGAAGTATCGAGTTTTTGTTGATTATTATGATACTATCTTGGATTTATAGAGTTTTTTATCTATATTGTTCTAAGTTCTTGTTGTTGGAGTTATAGTGTGGGCAATTTATTAAGACCGACCTTAAATGTTTAAAAGTTCTTGATTTCAAGACTAACCTTAAATATATCAACACCATATTTCTATCAAGATATATTCAAAATGTCTTACACAATTAATGGAACAAAAGAACAGCCAAAACAGGCCCCAGATCCCTACACATTGTGTTTTAAAATCGGATAATTTTGTTGGTAATTGGATAATTGTGTTAGCAATCGGGCCATTCTACTCCACAATGCTGATGAAAACAACCAAAATGACTCTATAAAGTTTTCCTATTGGACTAACAGGCGGACCATATTGCGATAACATTTCAATTATGCTCCATAATTGGAGTATTGTGCTCCACAATCAGAGCATTATGGTCCTGAAATCAAGCATAATTCATCAACATGCTGAATTGTAGCCAAATCGCACACTATATTTTCAAGTAAAAGGCAAGGGACAACCAAATCTCACACTATGTTAATGTTCAAAACAAAACAACCATATCTCTCTCTGTTTCATTACCAAACTAGATAACAATAAATAGCCAAAATAATACATAAGACATCAACTTAACCTTCATGAAACTAGGGATAAAACTAGTTGTATAAATAGCCATAATTGAAAAATATAACGTCACCATTGTTAAATAGCAAAAAGGCTTCACAACATCAAAATAGTCAAAAGGCTAGCCAACACAAAGAAAGTTATCTAAAGGCAAACATACATCAAAATAACTCAAACAGACATCAAAATGACCCCAGTTGAATAGTTTAAAGGCAAGTCTAAATGCAACTAGTATTGTTGAACTTAGATTTACAAATATACATCAAAATAATTCAAAAGAAACAGAAACTACATCAACTACTTTGTGATAGATCATCGGCTCAGGTGTCGTGTAATATCTATTAAAAGAAAAGGCACTCCCTATCAGTATTTTTTCTATACCCAAAATTTAAACTCGAGAACTTTGGTTATAATTTACTCGGTCAATGAGATGCTTCCTAGTCTTTATATGTGCGGTAATTGTACTGGGGTTTCGACTAATCCAAATTTGTGATCCCCGCTGCATAGACACACTAGCAATCACAAGCCCTTTTATTTTTTTAAATAAACTACGTGTCAATTGATAATCAGACAAACAAATTAAAACGGAGAAAGTATAATTTACTTAGTCAATGAGTTGCTTCATGTCCCTATATGTTTGTTAACTGTATTGGCATCCCGACTAATTTTAATTTGCGCCGCATAATATTCATTAGAAAAAAATCCATCATACTTATGACAGAGTAATCCTGTTATTAGAAAGAATTGATTGGAATCTAGAATCTTGTTTACTCTTAGCTTTGATGTAGGTTTTATGGGCATGCATTTTACTAGCTTTTGCACGGATTACTTCTATTTTGAGGGGTTCTTTAATTTTTACCGTTAAAATTGATGGTATTTAATTTTTGTCCATGTTGCTCGTTAATGTGTCTTAGATTAAATGTAAAGTATGTCATATTAAAATAGTTATTTGAAAAAAACAAAAAAAAAACAAGGTATATGTGTGAATGAAAGTACCTCCTATATAAAATTACTTTATCTCTTTATAATGAAAGAAGTTTATAATGATATCTAATGGATAATTTCACTACTACAGTCATACCATTCTGTACGAATTTCAAGTCATCAGTTGTGGGTTATGAACTTCTTAAGGTATAACGTTTTGAAACTGAGCTTCTGATTCTATCAGCATAAGTACTATAAAAACTAAGTTATGCCTTGTGAGACATAACTAACTTGTGGATTATGAACGAAACTTATTCCTCTAACGACATAAGTTTTGAAGGAATTAAGCGGCATAACTTGTTTTGCTTTGTAAGGCATAACTCGTGTTATATTCTGATACGAAAAATGTAAATTTTGCCTTACCTTTATTCTGGGAGGTAGACCTAGAACCTTTGTTTAATTCTTTGATATTACCAAGAATGTTGTCGGAAGTCAACGATTTCTAAAGTTGAAGCTCTAAAATGAGAAACGTCCATAAAGACCAAACAAACGGCCCGGGCACCGAACTACCGGTCCCGACAAGCCATAAATGACTTGGGCCGCTACAAGTAAGCTCTAATGGTACAAGAAAGGGGAAAACGTGTAAATGACCAGAAGGGTCATTACAGTTTGCTTAGGCACATGTGATGTGAGAGGTAGGGAATATATAGATAGCAGTTTTGGAAACTCCAACAGGAATTGGGTGTCAATAATCTCTGAGGAAATATACTCGGGCAAGGGACACCTGATAGTATAGAAGAAAAGGCGATCATTGAGCTCCCTTAGCCTCTCTCCATCCTCCTGTAATGGATGATAAGGCTCAACAATAGGAGGTGTTGCGGGTTCACCAGGGTTGGTTGAGACCGGCTTCGGAATTAGCAGGGGAACTGCTTCCAAATAAATCAGTCAAACTGAAGCCCCTTCCTCCAGCACCCTCACCTGATCCTGAGCCAGAGGCCCCCGAAGGATCCATCATGTTTGACTATTCAGAAATGCAGAATTGAAGAAACCATGCAATCGTCAGGGCCAGCGCTCCGGAGCAGCCCAATCCTCTGAGAGAAAAAGAAAAGAGCCTTACCACCCAGAGATAAAGCTAGCCTTTCGAGAAAGCCCCAACAGAACTCAAGAGAGCCAAGTTGAAAAAAGAGAGAGAAGAAGGTTGCAAGCAAGAAGGTTTAAAAAAGTAATAATAAAAACAATCCACTACATAAGAAAAAACTGGAATTTGATCTTGGAAATAATCGACTCAAATAGATGCTCATCATAACCTTTTCTCTGATCACACTCATCATAACCTTTCCTGAAAGTAGACGACAAGTTTGAAATCTTAACGCCATCATAATCATTGAAAGAGTATATTCTTTTTTGCCACATCGCATCAAGGTGACAGGATTTGAACCTATGACCCTCTGTACCCAAAACAGATGTGCTGACCAGACTGCACTACACCTCTTCTCACCACTCTGAAGCATATAGATCCACCCGATCGATGAACACTCAAACCGAACTCGCCCATCCTTTTGGAGGGATGCGAGAACCAATCCGAGTAATCAACTGCTTTTTTTTGAATCTGCCTCAAGCACCCCAACCCTACCGCCAAAAAGTTATCCGTATAGTGCAGGAGCGCTCATATTTTTTTGCTTACTCTTTCACTTTCATTTCTTAATCCGGCTCACTCCCGGCTACGAGTTGGACCTTTCGCCTATGTGATTCTTTTCTTCTATTGGTTCATACCATAGGTCAACCAACAAATGGCAACTGGATCTCTTTCCCGTGTAACATCTGGTATACAGGACCTAAGAAAGATATCCTGAATACAACTCTCATAGCCAAAACAGGATACATTCTGGGAAAATCAAACTTCCATCGAAGATAAGCAAATGAAAGGCTTTCATAAAAATTCTCGTAGAATCGAGAATGAAGTTTTCATTCTGTACATGCCAGATCATGAATTAGTAACTGCTTCCAATTTCCAAGAAAAAATCCCAATTGTGTCGAACTTTCCATTTTTGGAATAGTTACGGAGTTCCTAGGAAAGATTATGGGTCTCGGGTATCCAATCAATTAATCCCACAAAGCGCGGAAGCTTAAGCGAAAATGAAAGAGGAGTTTAAGGGAAGCCACTAAATTGAGGGCTTCGCTCGCTCTAACGCTCGTTTAGTAGACAGCGAGTGGAGTGCATAAGCCCCTTTAGAGATAGGGGTGAGTACTACACGAGCTCGTAAGTAAAGTACGGAACGAGCCTTGTCTACGAAGCAGAGCGACCTCATCTTGCTTGCTTCTGGCGAAGCTTCTAGCTCTAAATAATAGGAATTCAAGTATGGCAGGAATACTATCGACCATTACGAGGGATGCGAAGCCAAGCCGTATAAAGGCGAGCAGCCCTTATAGCAATAGCAAACGGCCTACTTATAGCCTATCAACAGGCCAGTCAATATCAGTAGGGGTCCTCTTACCTAACGGAGTCAGCCCAACATGGACAATGATAGGCAGACCAAAGATTTACGCAGTCGTTGCATACTTGCTTTGTGCACCGGCACAGTAAAATTTGAATTTGCTAGCTCAGATGAGTTGCTCTTGGCTTCGTAAGCATATCTATGTTCTTGCTTTTTCACTACCAATGAGTAGGCAGCTTTGGATGCTTATGGAGATATGGCTTTGGTAAAGATCAGGCTGAATGCAGGTAGTGGATGTAGCTTTTCTTCTGAAGCATCTTAGTTCGTAGCTGCCGAAGTGTAGCAATGAGGTGAGGAGCGCGCTAGCTAGGTGGAGTCTTCTTTCGGAACTACTTCTTTTCCTTTCTCTCTCTGTTATCCTATCCACTGAACTGTCAGTATCGAGACAAGTTCAGAATGTTGGTTGAGCGTAGACTAGTCTGTTCAGGCAGTCACAGACTTGCTAAAGCTAAAAATGGAACTTAGTTTCTCACTGACTACATCAGAAGTGAAATCCTCAACTTTAAATACAATGCGAGCTGGAACGGGGTTGCCTTAGCTACTGTGGTATACATATGCCAGGAATCACACCATAGCCGGAGTCGATCGAGAGCCAGATCTTAATGTAGAAAGGAGCTCTCAAGCTATTCTGTTGGTGTGAAGTGAGCTCTAACAATCGAAGCGGCTAAAGGAGTCTGGGGCGGAAAATGAATCGACATCTCGATGTGATACAACCCTTTTGATTTTAGTTGGGAAAGAACTACGAAGTCCATCCGAACCGTCCAATGAAGAATAAGAGGAGAGCAAAGCGTCAATTTGTCACGTCCATATTAGGGATAGTATTTAATTCAATTGCAAGTTGTTTAGAAATATTTAAATGACTGTAAAGTAAATATAACTGCCAAGTTTAGGGAGAATTTTATGTATTTTATCTAAAAATAATTATGTGAGTCATTGCTTATCTATAATAAAGAATATTGGTGTAAGTCTTTGTTTAGTAAAAGAACCAAGTGCAAAATGATGAAAAATAATATGTGTGAAAAATTTAATTCTTGGATTGATGGACCTAGACACAAATCAGTGATTAGTATGCTTGAAGATATCAAATACAAAATAATGGATAGGCATGAAGATATGATCAAGTTAGATGATACTTGGATCAATGATATTTCACTCATGACAAGCCTAGTTTTAGAAGAAAATAAAGAGATTGGTAGGAAACTAAAGGTGAATTGGAATCATGACACTGAATTTGAGATTGAAGGAGGGAAATTTAGGCACACAATTGATATGGCTAAGAAACATGTAGCTTTAGATTGTGGCAGTTGATGGGTATCTCTTGCAAGTATCTAGTTTGTGTCTTGTATCACATTGAGCAAGAATCATAAAATTACGTGAAGTATTGATACAGGTAAAACACATTTCTACGTGTATATAAGTACTTCTTACAATCTATATCTAATATAATAACATGGCTTGAAATCAATAATCCACTAATAAAGCCCTCTGAAGTGAAGACAATGCATGAAAGACCTAAAAGAAGTAGAAGAGAATGAACCAAGGAAAAACAACCGGGGAAAGCATCAAAAAATGGAGTCAATATAAAATGTTCCAGATGCCATCAAGTTAGGCATAACAAAAGGGGTTGCAAATCAGAGGTAAGCGTTGTGATAGTTCTTCACTTTGTCAGTTTAATTATTTTTTGACTTCTCATTTTTTTTTCTTAATGTATAGCCTTATCAACAATCACTTAATAACCTTCTCAATTTCCCTCTCAGCAACCTTCACAATCAAGGCCAAATGAATCAACCTAAGACTCACAATTCTCTTTATAAGTCCAGAAACTTCAAGAATTAAAGAATGTGAAAAGCAGATAGCTAATTTTTCAACTGCAAGGGCAACATCTTCTTCAATTAGAAGAAAAAGAATAAGAGATGTGGAATTTAATATTTACATAGACACATAATATGGAAGACAAGTCATTAATGCATGTATATTTATTGTTTAATTTTCTTACATCTCTATTTATTATAGTGTATAGTATTTATGAATTTTTTAGTCTCGAAAATCAAGTGAAAGAGTTATCTCAGGTGAAGCGACATTAAAAGATATATGAGTAAAAAATATTGATCTTGAATTCAAGACATCTGACTTGAAATGAAAAGAAAAAGATGTTATCATTAGAAATCAACTTGAATAAATGCAGCAGCATAAAAAGTTGCAAACTAAATCCAAATAGTTGTAATAAGAATACAAATCAATCATGTAAATTCCTTACTCGAAAGTTTGAGTTAAAGAAATGCCTCGTGTAACACCTCGCCCGTTTGGAAGGTTTAAAGTAACCTGTGCCTCTGGGGTAAGACTAATAGTGTCTAATATACTAAGAGGGATGTGTTATGAGGTATTATAATCACAAAATGGTTGTATGATAAGTTTTGAAGTCAAGCAAGTTGCGAAACAAAAGTCGGAAAAAGTTATTGTAAATTCCTTTAAGGAATTCTCTTCAAATTTGGGTTAAATGTCTTGGGGTGTTTCTCCCTATATATAAAGATTTAGTGGGCCTCCGATATAGAAAATCGAAGGTCTACGAGTCTAGTTTCCAACGCACTAAACCGTTCATCCATACGACTTCAGAATAGAGAGATATTCGCATTTTCGTAAGACTGCGCAAGCAGACACGTCAAGGTGGGGCCCACATCCTAAGTCGGTTCAGCTTATAAAAGCTGATTTCTCCTTTGTTTTAACTCATTATTTTCACCCAAAATGCACTGAAAATCAGAGGTAAAGTCCCTAAATAATCCATGGACCTTGATCCTTTCAATTTGGAAGTTTAACGGAAGTTGCTCTACGTCGCGAGCTCATCGTCGTGGTATAGTTTTCTTGTCGTTTTGGCTCCGTTTGTTGCTACTGCAAGGAGGAAGTTCGTGGGACTGATATTTTTATGGTATTATCATTTGATTATCGGAAGGTAAGGGTTCTAAATCCTCGACTCATTCTTAATTTGAGCTTTAGAATCAATTCCGAGGAGAACTTATTGTTATCGGCATGTTTGTCGTGTTTTCTTGCCGTATATTGTTACAGCTCGTGGTGGGTCCTTATAACAGCATGTTTAGCTTGGTATTTCAAAGCTTTTTGTCGAGGTAACCTTCCTCCTATGACCCTCCTTCGTTATTATATGTTCTAGTATTGTTTTATGGATTTCTGAGCCACGAAGTGGTATTTTGGATCTGTGGCTCTGGGCAGCCCCTTTGTCATATTAAATTGGGTTGTTATTGTTGTATGTTGATGGTGTTAAGGTGTTGGAGGTACTGGGAGTTTGTGTGATTATTATTGGAGTCACGAACGATGGTTATTGGATTGAATGACGTGAAGTATGCCTTGAAATAGTGCCTCGGGAGCTCGTCGCTCCTTGGAGATGTGGTTAAAGTATTGTTGTTGAATTTAGATGCCATTTGTTATTGTTATTGGACTCATTTTTATGCTTTGGAGTTGGCTGGTCGCGAGTGTGACATTAACACCTTATCAATTGGCTATGGCTCGTTCTTGCAGCCTTGTCGATTCTAGAAATTGTTCCATTACCTTGGTTGGTCAGGCTTCATAGAGACGCCTTTGGGGCTTCAGTTGAAAGTATTTGTTTTGTGTGATTCAGAGCTTCCTGGAGCTGTTCGAGTCTGGACGACGTCGTTCCCGCAGCTAGTCATCGTATGACAGGTAGGTTATGGTTTTCCACTATCTAGACTCTGCGTATATAGGCTATAACTGCATTAATTAGCATCCTTGGATGGGTTGTTATAGGTTGGTACCCAGACCTTGTCCAACTTGTTCGTCCGTTATTTCATGCGTTATTTGTAGTATTCGCGTAGTATTGTATATTACCTTGTGGTCCTGTGTGGCCATGTATTGACTCTGGAACATAGATGGTGGGTTATTGGGGAATGTCCGCGAGTCCCGGACATAGAGATTATCCTTTTAGGCTGGTTATGTCTGCTGAGTAGCTATTGGGCCTGTGCAGGGCTGATAGGAATTGTTGTGAGCCGTTGGGCTACTTTTATATTTGTGTGCAAGCATATCATCCATGAAAAAGGTTTTCCCCTGTATGTTTTACTACAGTTTTGGCTGCGAGCCACTACTGACAGTTTTCCTAAATCTGCATGGCCCTGGGGGCCCTTTTTGGTACTGTTAATGATAGAAAAGGGGATTTTTGGATGTTTTCGCACTGATTTTATTACTGGTACTAGTCTCTGCGGGGCAGAGCACCAGACTTGATTTTATTACTGATACTAGTCTCTGCGTGGCAGAGCACCAGACTTAATTTTATTACTGATACTAGTCTCTGCGGGGCAGAGCACCAGACTTGATTTTATTACTGATACTAGTCTCTGCGGGGCAGAGCACTAGACTTGATTTACTACAGTTTTAGACCCGGTTACGCTCGGGCACCCTTGGAGGGGTTTTTGAGGTATTTTTTACTACTTTAGTCCTGGACGGGGTCTGGGCATGCATACTTGAGACTGGGTCTCTATCTTGATCCCGGACTTGCTTCTGGATGACATATCTTGATACTGAGTTTTAGTATGGGGTCGGGGACCTCTATGGACCTTGCCGCTCAGGGCCTGGGGCTTCAGGCTGCGTGCGCTGGAGGGAAGGGTATATAGTGGAGTAGAGGTATACAGGCTGAGTCCTTCCATGGAACCTGCCTGCTGGGCCCGATTGGCACCGGAGGAGGTACATACAGAGGTTCTATTTCATATCATATCATATCATGCATTGGATTCCACCCTTGTTTGCTGTGTGTTCAGTGTACGCTCCGGTAGTAATGGGATGCAGGAGGGTTTGCTTTCACTTGATTGTGTTCCTCGGTTGTATGGGCGGCCGTTGGGACTGTAGGTAGACTATATTTACTCCTGTTTTTACTTAGAGCTTGTCTTGGCACCCGGTTCTTGAAAGATTAGTGATGGCTAGCCTGTTGAGGCTTTGGTTGTGGGATTTTTGATTATTGAGAGGGCTTTGGAGTCCTATCTTATTGAGGCACTTTTGTGTGGCCTTCTGAGCAGAGTGTGAGACTCTGGTTCTATTCTTGTGGGAAGTTGAGTGGTATCTCTCGGTTATTATGGCCTAGTTATTTCATCCTAGGGTTGTACTTGTGAGGTGATTCCCTGGTTATGCTATCATATGATTGGATTGGTGTTATGATTTCCTTATACTGGTTGATTCCATTTTGAGTATGTTAGACTGCTCTCCGTCTTTTCCTTCCACTTGAGGTTACCGGTATACCTCTATTTTCTCAACTCTCTCTCTACTTACTTATATTGTTGTGCAAGGACTCCAGGTGCATTCTCCTTTCCTTCACCTGTTATTCTGAGTAATTGTATCTCTGTGCTAGCATGTGTTACTTGAAGCTCTTGGTCATGGATGATCTGTGCTAGCTCCTTGTGCCTTGCTTATTGCTTCAGTGACTGCTTTCTTGCTATCTGTTACTTACTGCTTTTATATCTTATATGCGCTCAGTCGGCCTATGATACCTACTGAGTACCCGTGGTTTTTGTGCTCATACTACACTTCTGCACTTTTTTGTGCAGATATTAGCTGAGCTTTCGCCGTTGATCACGTTGGAGACTCGTGCAACTTTTGGATCTTTGAGACTAGGGTGAGCGCCTGACGGTCGGGGCTTGTCTACATCTCATCTGTTGTACTGTTGCTCCTTGTACTTTTGGAGGCAATTTATGTTGTATTTTGTTACTACTAGCACTTGTATCCTATTAGAAGCTTCTGTACTATTGATACCAAGTCTTGGGGTTGGTGTAGTTTCCTTTATGTATTTATATTCGAGTTTTGCTTTCTCTTATTTCTGCTTGCTGGTGCATTTTGGTTATGTAGTAGCTCATTACTAACCGTTCTGGGCTACGGGAATTGGTTCGCCTACTGGGGGATTGTAGGTGCCATCATGACTTGAGAAATCGGATCGTGACAGCTTGGTATCAGAGCTCTAGGTTCACCGGTGTCATGGTACAGAAGCAAGTGTCTAAGTAGAGTCTCGCGGATTGGTACGATGATGTCCGTATCCTATCTGCGGGAGGCTACAGGGCATTGTTAGGAAAAGTTTCATCTTCTTGGCTCCTCATCGTGTGTTCCTGGCTCTATTGACTTCTAAAATTCAGTTGCTCATTCAATCTGAGATGCCTCAGACGAGTGCGATAGCGGTTGGTCCCGGGGCTTCTGTGCTTGTTGCTTCAGTGCTTTCGTTAGCACCAAGACTTCAGAGTGAGAGTTTACCACCTCAGATAGGGGGTGTGGGGTCAGCCCTGCCTTCGATTGGATTTATAGCTACCCCAGTTCTTCAGGACACCGTGGCTAGGACTATGAGTCCTCCGGTGAGTGTTTCAGTACCTGGTTCTGTGAGTGGTGCTTCAGTTATAGTTGAGCTTCTAGTTCTTCAGCAGGGTTGTCTGTCTGTATTGGAGTACGAGGCGAGATTTTCCCATCGAATTTCATCTGGTATAGGCTATTTTTGGTGTGGTGAGCATGGGCACTTTGCTAGGAATTGCCCCAGGATTGTGTATCCCAGACAGCCTGATTGTTATCATTGTGGAGAGATTGGTCACCTTTATTGAGTTTGTCCCCAGCGAGGGCTGGTTAGGGCTTCAATTTTGACCACTCAGTCCAGAGTTAGACCCCATCAGCTTGATGCTCCTCTTGGTGGGCCAGAGGTAGAGGTTCCTGACATCGTTACTCCAGGTCAGGCTTTTGCTACCTTTGACTTATGTTAGTCCCGCTCGTGTTGCGACTCTATCCCTTCTGTCGTGTAAATGCGTATATGCCTACCTGCTACTTGTTTAAGTTGTTTGGCTACTCGAAGTGTAGTATCGATATGTTGTTTTATTGGTAGTTTATTCTTTAGTAGTGTATGGGGGTAAGTTAGCCTTGAGAGGTGTTTTCCCAGAGTCGTAGCTCGTGGGTAGTTCTTGTTCTGTTTCTAGTTGGGTTATCCCTGTTTCATTGTGATTTTGGACTTGTGGTTGAGTTGCCCTTGTTTAACGGTCCTAGATGGTTGTTGCCTAGGCCGTTATCTAGCGTGGCTAGAGATCCATGTGATGGTTCGGTGTATTACCGGTAGTTGGGCCGGAGTTGAGATTTTGCCTCAGTTGGGAGATATTGGTTATGCTAGTGTGCATAGATTGGTTTGGTCTCCCGAGTGTCTAGAGTCGACCCTCATTATTGATTAGTTTAGGAGGTTGGCAGGTATGTGGGTTGTTCTCATAGTCTCCTCCACTTCCTGGTCCGCTGGGTGTTTTGTTGTATCCCTAGCTCCAGTTGGAACGAATCTTGATCGTAGTTCTTTCGATGAGCTCTGGATGTTGGCATCGTGATTGGGTCTTGACTTTAAGCACTCCGACTAAGTGTTGATCATAACCTCGTAGTTAGGTTGTATTTGTGGACATTTCAGGTGAGTTGGGCATTCGACCCATTCTTCTCCTGCCTTATTGAATTTTACGTGTAGCTATGAGTAGTAAGGTAATGACTTCAGGTTCTTATTTGAGAAAGGATTTGTAAAGTTTAGTATGTGCTAAGGAAGCATTTTTGTTTAGTTGAAAAGAAGGGAGATACTCTTTGTATGTGTTTATGTGTCCTCGTAGTTGCCTGAGGGGTGATGAAGGTTTGCTTTGGGATTGTGGGTCGGTGATTCGATTCAGCCGTCTACACATTTCTGTGGATTTTCCATCGATTGGTTTTGTTTCAGTAGCAACTGCGGTGTTGGCAATTTGCATATTCAGGCCTAGTTGGCTTGGGTTCTTACGGGTTCATTGGCAGCATCCTGGTTCGACCAAGGCTTTAGTTGGTAGTTTTGAAAGTTGGGGTTCAGAATCATGGCTTGGCAGGTTACATCGGATGGTTTGTGGCAGTTTCTATTTGGTTGCAGCATCCTAGTGCCGGGAGGCAGTGGGTGCAGGCAACTTAGCTTCTTTACTTCAGTTGTGGATGCGGCTATTGGCCTTGGACACCTAGTCCTTGGCTAACCTCTGCAAGAGGCGAGATATTCTAGATTTCAGCAGTGTTCTAGTTAGTACGAGGTCCTTCTACCATGGTTGGACAGATTCAATGGCGTGAGTTTGAGCTTCAGTAGTAGTGTATGCTTTATGTGGTCAACTTGTACGGATTGAGACTAGCGAGGCTATTTTGAGTTCTGATGATACGTAGAGACTAGTAATCGCCATTCATTTGCCAAGGATTTGAAAGCTTATTTAATTGATTGCTCCAGAGTTGTTGTTTATGTGGGGTTCCAGTGTTGGTTAGACTCGGCTAGTATGGACTAGAAGTTTGTTATGATATATGCTTCGAAGTGGTTGGTGTTTGGAGAACCAGTAGAGCGGTTGATTCGAGCCAAAGGAATGAGTTGAAAGTATATGCCAAAATTTCTATGGCTAGATGGTAACTTTGAACCCCAGGCACCTTTTCCTTTGCCTTCGGATTGTTTGGACTTGATATTTGTGGCATGGTGGGCTTCTTCCTGAGGTGAGATTCGTAAGGCGATTTCACATTCAAATGGTGTTCGAGTGTTCGGAGTAGCAGCAGTGTTTTCTAGAGATGAGAGCTTGGCTCATGGTTACAGACTTCGTGGTAGGCTTACCACACTTCTTGCTGGGCAGATTACCCTGGTTCATTCACTTTCAGCTGATTCAGACCTAGCACGGTTCAGTTAGAGAATTTGATGTTAGAAAAAATGTTTGTTCGTTGGTTGGTGGTCAGTCAAGGCAGGTAACTTTAGTTTCAATGATATGCTACGGGTTGTTATCTTGGATGGCAAAGGCTAGTAGCCTATATCTTGGCTTAAAACGCATTTGTACAATGGGTGACTTCGTTCGTGGTAAAGTATAAGTAGGAACTATGGATCTCTGGTGTGTCAGTTGATGCTTCGAGGGTGGTTTGAGTGTTCAGCTTGTATGCAGATTCCTTTTTGTGGAGCTAAAGGATTTAGTTAAAAAAAAAGGGGCTTTTGCGGAACAGCGGGTTCATGAGTTAGAGTTTTAGGTTGATGGATTTTCTGGTAAACTTGGTATAGTTTTGAGGATTCGAGTTTTGTGTGTTGATCGCCTTGGTGCTCTGGTTTCGGTGTTGTGTCAGTGATTTTTGGTTAAGATTCTCGAGGTTCAGTTTGGGTTGGCAGATCTTTGGAGGTTGAAATCTAGCTTGGCTAGTAAGAAATTAACGCTTGGTTGCTTTCTTTGGTTCTGTTCTATTGGGTGCCGTCTGGTCGCGGAGGTTACCCGGTTGTCTTAGAGAGTAGAGCGGGCATTGTATCCGCTATTCTTAAATCTCTGGTATTTTCTTCCTTCCTGACTTTTGGGGACGAAAGTCTTTTTAGTAGTGGATGATGTAATGACCCTTCCGGTCATTTACACGTTTTCCCCTTTCTTGTACCATTAGAGCTTACTTGTAGCGGCCCAAGTCATTTATGGCTTGTCGGGACCGGTAGTTCGGTGCCCGGGCCGTTTGTTTGGTCTTTATGGCCGTTCCTCATTTTAGAGCTTCAACTTTGGAAATCGTTGACTTCCAAGAACATTCTTGTTAATATCAAAGAATTAAACCAAGGTTCTAGGTCAAAGAAATTTCTTACTCGAAAGTTCGAGTTAAAGAAATGCCTCGTGTAACACCTCGCCCGTTTGGAAGGTTTAAAGTAACCCGTGCCTTTGGGGTAAGACTAATAGTGTCTAATATACTAAGAGGGATGTGTTATGAGGTATTATAATCGCAAAATGGTCGTATGATAAGTTTTGAAGTCAAGCAAGTTGCGAAACAAAAGTCGAAAAAAGTTATTGTAAATTCCTTTAAGGAATTCTCTTCAAATTTGGGTTAAATGTCTTGGGGTGTTTCTCCCTATCTATAAAGAGTTAGTGGGCCCCCGATATACCAAATCGAAAGTCTATGAGTCTAGTTTCCAACGCACTAAACTGTTCATCCATACGACTTCAAAATAGAGAGATATTCGCATTTTCGTAAGACTGCACAAGCAGACACGTCAAGGTGGGGCCCACATCCTAAGTCGGTTCAGCTTATAAAAGCTGATTTCTCCTTCGTTTTAACTCATTATTTTCACCCAAAATGCACTGAAAATCAGAGGTAAAGTCCCTAAATAATCCATGGACCTTGATCCTTTCAATTCGGAAGTTGCTCTACGTCGCGAGCTCATCGTCGTGGTATAGTTTTCTCGTCGTTTTGGCTCCGTTTGTTGCTACTGCAAGGAGGCAGTTCGTGGGACTGATATTTTTATGGTATTATCATTTGATTATCGGAAGGTATGGGTTCTAAATCCTCGACTCATTCTTAATTTGAGCTTTAGAATCAATTTCGAGGAGAACTTATCATTATCGGCATGTTTGTCGTGTTTTCTTGCCGTATATTGTTACAGCTCGTGGTGGGTCCTTATAACATCATGTTTAGCTTGGTATTTCAAAGCTTTTTGTCGAGGTAACCTTCCTCCTATGACCCTCCTTCGTTATTATATGTTCTAGTATTGTTCTATGGATTTCTGAGCCACGAAGTGGTATTTTGGATCTGTGGCTCTGGGCAGCCCCTTTATCATATTAAATTGGGTTGTTATTGTTGTATGTTGATGGTTTTAAGGTGTTGGAGGTACTGGGAGTTGGTGTGATTCTTATTGGAGTCACGAATGATGGTTATTGGATTGAATGACGTGAAGTATGCCTTAAAATAGTGCCTCGGGAGCTCGTCGCTCCTTGGAGATGTGGTTAACGTATTGTTGTTGGATTTAGCTGCCATTTGTTATTGTTATTGGACTCATTTTTATGCTTTGGAGTTGGCTGGTCGCGAGTGTGACATTAACACCTTATCAATTGGCTATGGCTCGTTCTTGCAGCCTTGTCGATTCTAGCAATTGTTCCATTACCTTGGTTGGTCAGGCTTCATAGAGACGCCTTTGGGGCTTCAGTTGAAAGTATTTGTTTTGTGTGATTCAGAGCTTCCTGGAGCAGTTCGAGCCTGGACGACGCCGTTCCCGCAGCTAGTCATCGGATGACAGGTAGGTTATGGTTTTCCCCTATCTAGACTCTGCGTATATAGGCTATAACTGCATTAATTAGCATCCTTGGATGGGTTGTTATAGGTTGGTACCCCAGACCTTGTCCACCTTGTTCGTCCGTTATTTCATGCGTTGTTTGTAGTATTCGCGTAGTATTGTATATTACCCTTGTGGTCCTGTGTGGCCATGTATTGACTCTGGAACATAGATGGTGGGTTATTGGGGAATGTCCGCGAGTCCCGGACATAGAGATTATCCTTTTAGGCT
>QJPP01003127.1:0-52500 GCA_003996215.1 Jaltomata sinuosa | reverse complement strand
GCTCCGGGAGAACCCACTTAGACCCAATAGTGGCTAGTCTCTAATGAAAGGAACCGATAGTAGGAAAGATACCCTACATTTGAGAGAGTTGAAATCTCACTCATAGATATGGAAGAGTTGAATAGGACTATGTGAGATGCATCGAAGAAGTACTTTCCGGAACGAGTAAGGCATAGGGCCATGCCTTACGAAGCGAAGGCGCCCTCTATTGCTTTAAACTAAACAATATGAACCGGCAGCTAAAGCGGCCTTAGCACCATTAGCGACATAAAATAAAAAGAAATAGGAAAACGGCCATAAGCCCTCCGATCGAGTAGTAAAGACAAAGGGAAAGGTTGAACAAGACTATGCATTCCAGACCTGATTGAGAAAGAGCGTTAATAGTTGTGTGTGTCATACGGGGAACCGAGTTCACACTCCCATGTTGCCCAACACAACAAAAGGGGCTTTACTTTCAGTAACTTCTTTCACTCATTTTGTCGTCTCATTTCAGCTTTCAACCACATTTCCACAACGATTTTTCTCCAAACGAGAAGCTTTGGCTAGCCGTTCACTCACTCTCGATGGTCTGCCATTTAGTTCGTTCATTGTAGCAGAGCGAATAATGTGCCGATGGAAGGTAGTTGCATGCAACATAAAATAAAAGAAATTGACATTCGACAGCTCCTTGTCCTTTCCATCCGAAGATTTGATCCAGCTAACGAGCAACTGCTTCGTCTTTACCCACTTAGTATACTTAGGATTTGAGGACTTCTTTTCATCGTCTGTGAATTGGTTGGGCTGAAGCGAGAGAGAGATTTTCGGTAGAGGTAGTCAAGCTGAGAGCTAGAAAGTAGCAATTTGGTTAAAAGCTAGTAGCACGATAGCTGTTCCTCGGTCTCAGTCCATTCAGTCAAGCCAGAAGACAAACCGGTGTAACTCCTAAATCCCTTGTTGCTTTAGTCAAAGAAGTGCCCTGCAACGGCCAGAGAAAATTCATCTTCCATACCATCATGGCACACCAGAAAAATAAGGGTTGCTAAGCCAGATAGAAAGCCTTGGAACACCAAGACATTAGCAAGTGCGGCTACTGGAACACGATAAGGCGATGGTACAACCATGAAATAAAAGTTGTGCCTCGACAAGAAGCCTCGCATCTAGCATGTGGATTCCAATTCCAAAGCTGTGACAAAACTGTGGGTTCATGACCTGCTGCCTATAGTTTAGAAGTCTCGGGCTAAAACAGAATGAATCCAATCTGGGATAAAACTCCTTACACAGGGAAGTCCAAGCTGGGATTGGGGTAGTAACGTCGTATTATCCATTCGAAGCAGTAGCAGGCCAGACACTGGTCTTTCTATCTTCTGGTTGTTCCCAGAAGTAATTTCCGAGCTTTTGAAATAATATCTATGGCACTCTCTTTATTCCATAGAGAAGGAACTTATCCTTAGAATTTTGGAGCTTTGGCTTTGGTTTGGACCTGTACTAGTCCGAGAAGTGAGAGCACCAGGTTGGAAGATGCTGGTTCGAGAGGACCTGGAAAAATGCTAGTAAGAAGGAGGCTAGTTTGCTAGGTTGTAGATCTTCTCCCTTATTCTTTATAGAGGAATCCCCTAAATTCAAATAAGATCTTTCTCTGCTCCGTCAAAAGCCTAATTGAGACAAATTAGCTCTTACTGTTCTCCGATCTTTGCTCTTGAAGATCCGCTCTTGATAACCTCTATCTCTTTCTTCAAAGCCTTATTCGAAGCCTGTCAGTCTTACATACAGTGTATTACCCGCAAGTTCATCTTCTTTGATAGGATATTAGATTAGTCAGCAATCCAAGTTCCAGCTGGTTCTCAAACTTCAGAGGTGGTCTTACTTCCTTTTTAAAGCAAACATGTGGACATAAAAAAGAATGAAATTGATAAAATAGAGGAAGATTAATGTACAGTTGATTCTATACCAGCCGATTCAATTGTTCAGCTACTTCGAAAAAACTTACTATTATGGCTATGTAAGGGGACCGACTTCCCCTTTTTCAATCACCTCCTACCTTAAGGTAGGCCCACTGCTGAATACCCTAAATCGAAAGGTCAAGGAGATTATATAACCCCATAGTATAAAGAGTTGCTCGGGGGATCACACCCCTTGGCCTAGGGTATACATTCAAATCTGGAGGCATACCTAATTAACGATAAGAACAGAGATTTCCTCTCTTCTTCGGACCCTCTACCTCTACTTCCCTTTCGCTCATAAACAACCTTCCAGCAAGGAGAAAGAGATAAAGAAGAAAATTATCAAATTCCCACAAATGGTTTGAATAAGCATTCCTTAGAGAGGGAATGTCGGATGAGACACTATTTGGCCTTCTTTCAGGAGTTGTAGATAGTATCTCCTTTAGCTGGTAGCTAGAAAAGAAGTTATCCCCTATCAACATATATAGTTGAGGGAAAACCGAGGGTTTACCCGCAACTTCTGTCCATAAATCCTCTTTCGCTTGGTTATGGGACTAGAGCGAATCGTCTCTTGTGCTACGGTCTAATATATGTGTCAAAGAGCAGATTCTCTTGCAACGGATACGGGGCATGCCCCTGAGCCTATTGATTCAATTCCTAGCAAGTCATGTCTCTCTCGTTCACTTAAAGCACAACCTATGATGATTCTCAATTCCTTTTTTTAAAACTTCAGTAGGCTCCCCCTTCTTTGGCGATAAGGCTCATCAGAAAAGAAAAATAAATAGAAGAGCGTATTCTTTTTAAAAAGGAGGTGCTCCCACTAAAATTGTGTATAAAAATAAATTAAAAAAAGAGTAAGAAAAAATACCCCAAAAATACTCCCACCCCTGCCCCTTTCTTCTTCAAACCCTCCCCCCACCTGCACCTCTTTGTTCTTCAAACACCCCACCCTTTTTCTTCTTCTGCATACCACCCCTACCCCTACTCTCTTTCTTCTTTTTCAAACTCCTCACCTTCACCTTTGCCACACTTTATCAATTTAGGAAGAACAATAATTCTCTTTTACTACTACTAGTTTATAATGATGATGCTAATGGTGTATGAAGAAAATAATCGACCAAATACTTTCCCAACAAGACCTCAAATTTTTAATATTTTCCTTCAACAAACACAATTTTCAGTAGACCCACAAAGAAATTTAGTAATGAACCTCCAAAATTTCTATATTTTCTTTCAACAAACACAAATTTTAGCAGACCTACAAAGAAATTCAGCAATAAAACTCCAAAGCTTCAATATTTTCTTATTGATTTTGTGATTATGGATTCTTTTGTATGTTTTTCTTCATGTTCATGGAAAAAGTTTAGGATTTCGGAAAGAAGAAGAAATTACTTTTTTAAAACTCAAAAATACCTTAAACTACCTAACAGGTCAACTCTTTTTTTTTGGGACGGCAAAGAAATCGATTGTTGTAAAGGGAAAGAGTTAGTTGCAGTGAATTGATGAAGCGAGGGTTCGAAGAAGAAAAGGGGTAGGGGGTTCGAGGAAGAAAGGGGGTGGGGCGGGGTAAATTTATTTTTTAATTATTTTTGTTATATAGTATGCATATTAGTGGGGTCATTTTCTTTTTAAAATAATTTTTGATATGGCTATGATGTGACACTGACATGACAATGACGTGGCGTGTGTGTAATACACCTTTCATTGTGAGATTGGTATTATAGTATTAAGGTGGTATTTAATTCACTTGAAAGTTATTTTGGGGGGAAATTTAAATGCCCATAAAATTAAAGTGCTAAAATAAGTTTGACTGTCAAGTTTTAATTTTTTTTAATTGTATTTTATCTTATTTTTATCAAATTTTCCCAAATATTCAAACTCTTCTCCAATTCTACCTCAAAACTAACCTTGCATACCTCCAGAATATTTTTCTTTTTTTTTTCCACCTTTCCCGGTCCAAGCGGAGGAGATCATCTTCATTTTCAATTGTTTCACATAGACTAAAAGGTTTGAGATAAGCCTTCATCTTTATCACCCATATGTGATAATTTTCTCTAGTAAACATAGAAGGGTTTGCACCCAAGAAGCTGTTGGATGTCATATTACTGCTGCTCAGCTCTCTCACCTTAGAAGAATTGAAGAAAAAACTTATCTTTCACTGTTAGAATTTGAAACTAAAGAGAAGGAAAAAGATAAGGTTCAGCAAAAGTTTTTTCATTCATACTTCATATTATAAAAAGGCATACACACATATAGCTACATAAACTTTCAAAAGTCAATAGAGGACCATACCTCTAATCACTCTTACAAGACATATATCATAAAATAAGGACTACCATTCCTTTACAACAAAACATAATATTTTAAAAAAGAAACTATTAAACAAAAAACTGCTTTGAAAGATCTCATATTCTAACAATTAGCACACACAAAACATGTAATCAATTAGGAAAGGAACATAATGACTTTTTCAATCATTTTCTAAAAATTGTTTACACCCCCGAACTTTGCTTTAAAAATCAAACACCCCCCTCAACTTTAAACAATAATTATTCTCCCTCCTTTATCCTAATTGACTTTTCAAAATGCCTATTTTGCCCTTATATTATCAACCTTTATATCTTTTCTAAAAAAAACTTTTTTATAATCACAAATTATTTTTTAAAATCTATATAACATATTTTCTATAAAAAAATAATATTATTTTTTAGATGACAAAAAGAAAAATGAGAAATATTAATTGAATATATAAGTCAATGACCTTCCATAGTGAAATAAATAAGCAAATATAAAAAATAAATTTATTAATAATAATCAAAACTCTAATGTTTAATTATAAAGTAAAAGTAACGGATAATTATAACTTTATAAATATATTTCACTGAATGTAATGCAAAAATAATTAAAAATAGAGGTATATTTATAACAAATTAAATGATTGTTGTTTATAAATTTTAAATTATAATTTAAAAAATATTTCATTATTGATAACCAAAACTCATTTATCTATATAGACATTAGAGATTAAGAGAGAGAGAATTAAAACATGCATCTATGTACATAACTATATATTTATATATACGTGCTTAGGCCCCGTTTGACCATAAGAATTTTTCACTATTTTTCGGAATATTATTTTACTTTATTCAAAAAGTGTTGTTTGGACATAAAAATTTCAAATACAATTTGAAGTTGTATTTGGAAAGTGAAAACACATAAATACTTGTTTTCACTTTTTTTCTATCTCACTTTTTCACTTTTTAGTTATATTTAACACTTTAAATTCTAAAAAGTCTTTCAAAAAAGGTATGACTAAACACAACTCCAACTCTAAAAATTTCAAATTAAGTGATTTTTTTTATTTTCATGGCCAAACGCCCATTAATGCATATAATATAAAAATATCAATCATAAAAAATAACATTAGATTTTGTAATTAATTTATAAAAGGATTATTTTATTAATAATATTAATGAATTTAACTAAAAATGATAAATACCTAGGTTAAGAAAAATAAATATATATATTACATAAAAAGATATTACATAAATGAAAAAATGAAAATTTTAAGGGTAAAATAGACATTGTATAGGATAAGGGGGGAGAATGATTATTGTTCAAAATTGAGGGGGTATTTGATTTTTAAAGCAAAGTTAAGGGGTGTAAATGATTTTCACTCATTCCATAATACAGACCTTCAAATACTTGAATTAGTTAATCATTCAATGATGATGCAGCCTCTTTTGAAACCTTTTCATTGTTTTTTAGTCTTAGAAAATCTTACAGCTAGTCTATATATGAAAAGGTTGAATAGAGTTCTCACTCTCCTAAACTAAGATTAACAAGATGACTCACACTTGGTTAATGACTATTGTAATCGAACAGAAGTTGATATCTTATTCCAACACGTAAGCAAGATATAAATACAATACATTAGGTGCTTACTTAGAAAAGAAAATAAAGAGAGATTCCTACAAATCTGCTAGCTAATTATGCCTATGTACGTTACAAAGAATGATGTCTATATACATTTTGTGACAACTATTCTATTGATCTCTTTGTCTACTAGTAATCTTAGTGACACCATAACACATATTCAAACACTCAGAAAAAATAGAATAAATCCGAAACAGAGAGGACAATAGTTTATTGGTCTTGATTTGAGATTCCCTAGACAATAGGTATTGCGAAGAAAATATTTCATCTGATATTTTACCAACAAAAAATAAATGATACTCCATTTGATAAGTAGAGAAACTAATAGTACAGAAGCAGTTGAGTTCCTATTGTTTATTTGTTGTAGCACTCACAAAGCTGGAAAAAGTTAACTGTTGGTCCATATAGTCATAGAGGAAGTGTCGACTCATCATCTGCAGTTGCACTAGCTAGGATCCTAGGGCATCTGGAATGGGTTAGAGGCTACAATGATTCAGAAGTTATTTTCCTAAATGAGCTTAATTTATAGATGTTTTTTCGTCGAAGTTCAGTCTGATTTTATTTAGAGTGATTATACTATTTGTATTTTTTTTGAGAAGATAGTTATATTGTCTGCATGTTATGTGTTTGGTATCCTGTTTTTGAGAACAGGGGCGGATCTACCCCTCGAGGTGGGGGTTCTCGGGAACCCCAAACATTTTTGTAAACCTTGTAACTATATTAAAATATCTGTTAAATATATAAGAACGTTAAGTTAGGAACCCATTAACAAAGTTGATGGTTGGCTCAGCGGTTGAAAAGGAACCTTTAAAAGCCTTGCTCGCAAGAATTTGAAAAAAGATATATGATTTACTTTGGCTATCAAAGTTAAGTAGTGTCCTTCCGATTTTTCATTCAAGCTCAATAGTGTTTCTATGGGGAAGATTTTAATGAGAGAGGATGACATATTGTTATATTAGATACACCATTGGTATAAAAAAATTCAAAATTTTCTGAAAACTATTTCAATGTGGGAACTTATTTATAAAATAAATCTTTGAATTTCTTAATGTATAATACACATGAACTTAAAGATATACTAGGGGAGGCTTTTCAGTGATTACAACGGACTTCATTCAAGATGTCTTTCTTAACATGTCTTACATTAATGCTTGATCTAAATTTCTTGATTCCCCAGCTTCTTCTTCTCCTCTATCGCCTCCTAAAAGAAGAAAAGAAGACAAACTTCGAAAACTTTTGTGTTAGTCTTGAGTTCTCAAGTTCTCTTTGGTGACATACTTCACTTGGTAGCAGTTTTCTCAAGTGGTTCTGCTATGTGATCTTCGTCAAGACTGACAGATCAGTCTTTTAGATGCTGAGTGATTTTTACATTGTATTCAATTAGCCTTAGATTGCTTGAACATGAATTCCAAAAGTTTAACAGAGCTAAGACTCCATGGCTAATTGTTCTTCTTAAGTACTCTCCATGGTACAACATCATCAATTACCATTACATGAAAGAAAGCATGAGAGTGATGTTTGAGTCTTGGTGTGTTTAGAACAAGGTTGGCATGATGTTTGCTGGACATGTTCATTCTTATGAATGCTCAGTAGGCCCCTCGGCTCTATCTTCTAGCCTTAGATTGCTTGAACAAGAATTCCCAAAGGTTAACAGAGCTAAGACTCGAATGCTTCACTCTTGTTAAAAGTTGTAGCTAACATGAAATTTATGCATGTTATTACGTTCTAGAGTTATGGGAATCAGAACTTAAGGCATTTAGCTGATCTTGAAATTAATAGTCAAGTAAGTTTCTGATATTCTTACAAGGAGAAATGTATAGGAATTGGATTCTTCTATCGTAACAGATTTAAAAAGTTGGTGAAATCTGCTTCTCCTCAGTTTGTGCAATGGTCCCTCTCTAAGCTTAGCATATATTGATAAAATTGGAAGGTAAAAAAATAGGAAGGTTTATTATTCAGTATGGGTGAAGCAGTAACTGATTTTCATCAGTTTACTTATTTATCTTAAATATTCACTCTACTTGATTTTCAACAGAAGAGTCGAAGAATGAATCAGATCTAATAATCATGATCATTGAAAGTATATATTCCTCAAATTGCTTCATGACGGCTAAATTACAATAAGCAACATCAGCTGTAGTGCTCAAGACTTGAGAGTCCTTCCTGTTGATGTTCTGTTTCAGCCTTTCAGGTGCCAAACAGTCATCTAATTCGTTTTACATGTTAATTTGCTCGAAAATGTTGTAAAATAAAAAGTAAACTTGAATTACTTGCTCATTGCAGACAAGATTTTGTAATATATGCAGAGCCAGAGACATGCTTTTTGGTATTGCTTAACAAAGTAAACCATTGTATCACACTCAAGGTACAAGGCTATGATCTAGGTAGCCGGCACCTCTATTCTTCATCATGCATGTTGTAAGGGAAGGAAATCTGATAGTACTGAGTGTTACATTGGTGGACGGACCCATTGTTCTCCTGGTTCATGCAACTGCAGCAAACATATATAGCCAAAGGTATGAGGTAGTTAATGACTATATTTTTACTAACTTGATTATTCAAACATTTTGACATCAAGATTAGACCTGGACATGGTACATTCCTTCAAGTACTAGCATATGTAGTTACTTAAATCTTTTAGTCTATAATGTGTAAAATTCGAAGTAGGAAAATACATATTACTTTTAACCTCCTCCACACACAAGACAAGTGCAGACCATTACATTTCTTTTCATTATGTATAAGATTCACAAACAGGTTCTTGATAAAAAAAGATTCATAAACAGGTTTTTCAACTACATTGTTTATGACCTATGCGGCTAGGCAATTGGTAAATATTTCATTTTAATATTAGTTGCATTTGGAATGTTGTCTTTCCTGTTTATAGTGATAAATCAGATAGCACTTGTATAATGTATCTCTGTTTGCTTCACAGTGTCTAGAAGTGGCATAATGAGCCCTTTGATCTTGCATTCATGGTATTGTAAAGGCTTATGAAAATCTTAATTATTTATTTGAACTACATTGTTGCATTGTGTTGACGTAGCCGTAGACAACTCTGAGAGAGGTATGCATTACCTTTAGTATTGTAGTGTGTTAGTAGTTGACAAGATTACTTGAAAAACGGAAAACGAAAAATGAAAATATTAGCTAAGTCTTGTATTACGAGACACTCTCTAGATATTATCTACGCTTTGCGCATGAAACCATGTAGATTGTTAATTTATACGTGATTAAAAAGTGCAATTTGATTTTACGTACTGGGCATTCACATTTATATAATGTTTTGAAGCACTGTCAAGGGACAAAGTTTCCCTAGATCATTGAATTCTTTGAGGCTTAGGCTGTGATATTAATAAGCATTTAGTTATCTGATTTCATTATTTCATTACAACTGGTGGTGATTTGCCTCAATATGTTTTTCCTCCAATCACTTGAAACTGAAAGCATTAAAATTTTGGTCTGTAGTTTTATAGGCTGCTATGGTGGAAAGAGTTGTTGATTTATCAGAGGAGTCTGATCTATCTTTTGTGAGGTTGCGAGAACAGCATTTTGGTTGGAGAAAAGATTTGTGTCATCTTAAAGTTTCAGAAATGAGAAGACATTAATTTTTCAGAAGAAAGAAAAAAAAGCATTGAGTATTAAATTATAAACATCTCAATACAAGTATCCAGATATTACCATGGTTATTGCTTGTATTCTCTTACCATATTGTGTTCATAAAATTGTTAATTTCAATTTTTTGTTAAGAAAGAAAGCAATAATACATACGTCTGCAATATTATTATTTTTGAAAAAATTAATTGCCAGGAAAAATAAAAAAAATTGTGCATGAACAAGTAATACACCAGGAATGTCATTCTTAAAAAGATTCACAATTGTTGCAGGGATTATATGTTGGGCAAAACTGAGGAGAGGAGGAATCACGATCACAATTCACAATTGTGAACTCACAGTTTACGGCTGTGAACTCATCAGTTTCAGTTATAGTGATCACATTACTGTGAAAAAATATGCTTAGACGTGCTTAATTGAGTGAAATTTTTGAATTAGATCGTGCTAAATATTTTGAAATCCGATGATGTTTTTCATAATAGAATGTTGGGATCATTGTCCAACTGTGGACAATAGTTGGTACTGGAGGAAGCTGAACTCACTAAAGGAGCAGATGATTTATTGGTATAGTAGGGGAACATTCCAACTTTTCCCTTCTGGTAATAATTTAGTTTCTAAGATTAATTATATTGCTTTACTTGGTCAGCTGCCTAGAGTGAAAGAAGCAGAGCTTATCTGGTATTCAATGATGATGCCTAAGCCTACAATGATCATGTGGATTGCTTTCCAGAATAAGTTAATTACCAAGAAAAGAATGAACAGATTGAACATTCCAGTTAATAACCTTACATGTTTGATTGTGTGAGGAAGATGAAACAGGAACTCAGATTCATTTGTTTGCTAGATGTGGCTGATAATGTATCAACTCAGCCAAAAAAACAAGGAGATAATGTATCAACTCTTTATATTATCAATGTAGATAAGCTAAATCTGACACGAACTTGTATTGAACTCAGTTGGGCCAGAAATATAAACGGAGAGGAGCAAAGTTACCAAGCTCACATAAAGGTACCAGCAGGAGAAAATGGTGACCATGGATCCTACTATGATTTATCAGTGGCTTCTAGACTAATCTTTGAATCAGAAGGGTCAATATATCTCCAAAACAAACCTAAAGTACTGCCCATTATGTTCATAATAACAGCTGACATTGCAGGAGGTAATGCCACCAACGGTGATGCGAAATGTGCTGTCGCTAAAACCACTCCCAAGGAGGAATTCTGCATGCCAACCTGCAAGACAATACAAAAAGAAAGTTCAACATCATTGCTGCACATGTAACAGCAAAAATAAATTTAAGTAGCAGGGAAATAAAAACTAAATCTTTCTCGAAATATGTCTAATGCGGAATCACAAGTTTCTTAGCCGTCTTCAAGGTTTTAGTTGAAATCGGCGAAAGTGGTTATACAGGTGAGGCAATAGCAGGTACAAAAGGATGATAACTGCAGAGAAATGTCAACAGGAGTTAGCGGTTTTCTTACAGCAACTTATGTCATGTCAAAAAATTGCTTATGCCCTCAGAACTAGAAGCCATCTTCTACCTTTCTGCATATAATATTTGCCTCTATGGGAAATGTTCTATTTCAGATGACAAAACATTGAATATTACAACCTCCAGTCCTAATTGAATGTCGACATGACTAGACGGTCCGATATCTGCTGGCTCTTAGTTAACTCATAGACAGAAAGGGTCAAAAGTCATAACATACAAATGTCTACATAGATTTAAACTTATCTAGATAGACTAAAATTTCCAAGCACTGGGAGGTTTTATCCCATTAGGTGAATAATCAAGTACCTCGATGGCTATGGCACGTCTCTGAGGTTCAGCAAAACCGCCTAAGGCGGCTGACAGGTACCTGCCAAAGGACCTTATCACAATACAATCCTATGGGATGCAGAAATCAGAGACAATTGTAACTGTGTAACAAAAAAGGGTATGTTCTTACCCTACAAAGAATCCAGCAAAATGCAACAAAAGCACAGAAACCACTACAACCCCAAATTCACTTGCGAATATTGCTTGAACCCGATTAAATAGAGATAAATCAGAGGAGACTGACATACCAACCATTGAAGATCTTAGATGAACAACATTTTCTGAGAATACACTGATATAAGAGAGAAAATTTTAGGACATAAAGAATCAACAGGAATGACAGTTAAGAGCAATAAGCATCAAGGTGATAATGACAAAGCTTCAACAACTAAACCTGCAAGCAAGTAGTGATGAAGTTAAGACAGCTAGAAGGGGAGCAAACGGTGCAACAACTTTCACTGCTCTTGGAAATTTGCTCTGCAGATAAGAACTTAGGAGAATTGGAGCAACCACCACCTACAAAGAGTATCATGAAAAGAGAACCAAATAAATCACTGAAAAGCATTAACCAACTTATTTAATGAATCAAAATGTAAGAATTGTAGAAAACAATATATATTGAAAACGAACTAACTTGTAGCGTGCTGATGGAAAGCTTAATAGCATCCACAGGAACATATGTGCCTGCCAGAATCATTGTCAAGAGGGGAGTGAGAACAACTGCTCCAAGTGTGGTACACAATGTCATCACTACTGATAATGCTACATCTCCTTGTGCAATTAAGGTTACCTGTAATACTATCAGAAAGCAAAAATGAACTTTGCTGTAAGTTAAATGCGGTAAGCATATGGGCTTTTTGTTCCATAGACTATGTTATCAGAATGTATAAGAGTAAATTCAAACAACATCAGCATTTTCCCCTGAATCTAACAATTCTTGGGCATGTTACAAAATTGTGGCAATCAAATGACAAAAAATTTCAGACTGGAGGTGCTCTAACTGAAATTAACCTTTTAGCAAGAAGGGAAGGAATGGGGTGACAGAAAACGGACAATGCTTCTAAGGGTCTTGCTATGTGATAAATGTCGTAGCAAAAAGCACCATATTTTTAATATAATTTTCCAACTTTATCGTACAGCAGTTTGCTCGTCATGACACCATACCATGTGAGAAATCACTCTTTTATTTAGAAGACGATCAATGTCCTCTTTCCTTATCTTTCTTTTTGGTATGGGGTCTGTATTGCTGCTAAATGATTTCCGATTAACCGGAGCATCAAAAGTCTAATTTTTGTTTATTTTCCTAAAAATCAAGGTTGAGAGATCTAGTACTGTAAGACTGCAGATTGGCAAGCTAACTCAAATGATTTCGGTAATTGCACTATAAACTATCAAACATATACCTCAACCATTTACTAGGTACACACCTAGTGGTGCAGCAAGTTAAAAAGATAAACTAAGCACATGCATGTACCTAATAATGTTCGGTTGTTTGTGTCCTTTTACCACTTGTTTAGGACTAATTATGTTTAATGCCAGTAAATTTGACTATAGAGGTACAGATCCAAAGCGGCACATGTGATGCAACACAACAGAATCATCTGCAAGATGTTAAACATAAAGTAATAGAAGGAAGAAGAATGCGAAACCAATCATAAAGGACATGCTTCTACCAGGTTAAAATGGTATCAAAACAAGGAAGCACTCAATATATGTATACATAAAAAGTATTTGTAGGTTCGAGAGTAACTCGACTAGTTTAGTCCGACTAAATAGAATCGAATCTAAAAGTCATACAATCAGGGGAACTAAAACTTCATCAAAGGAAATATATTCTAGGTTAAGTTGGTTATTCATTGTTATTTGTCGAGGGCCGTGAGCGTAAACTAAATATAGATCTAGGCTCGCTGGTAACTTCTATTTATGAGAATCAGTTAGAGCAATGTTGGTTCATGAAAGATTAACCAATATTCTCAAACCACATGAAAGAATTAGAAGGAAGCTATTTTTAGCACTCTGCTCAATGGCAATCCATGGCACATAGATTCAGTTTTACACAACCAGGGATTGAAAGATCCGTAAGGATTGCAAAAGTGTGTTCGTTTCCTACTGAAATTCATGCCATTACAATTTAAACACACCTTTTTAAGTAATTAAGACTGATATACTAGCTTAATAAGGATAATAACACAAGAGAGAATAATTCTTACCACGTTGGATGCAGTACCCCCAGGGCAACAAGCAAGCAATATTAGACCAACGGAAACTGAAGGAGGAAGACCCAACGATTTGCTAACTATCACTCCAAAGGCTGGCATAATTGTATATTGTGCAGCACAACCAAAAAGAATCTGAAAGATGGAAGAACAAAGATTTTCAGCCCCCATAGTTATACTTTGTACCATTCTTTTGAAACTTAGCATAGAAATTAACAATATCCCTTTCATTTTCGTTAGCCTTTTAACTGAGAAGTGGGAATCTTATTCTAGAAATTGTGAGCGGAAGGGAGTGGGGATCACCAAAAGAATAGGAAAAGAATTAATATCTACAACTAGAGGGAACCCAACAGAAGGTGCAAGATTAAATTTAAATGTGACATAATCGACAGTCACTGTGGCAGGTAGAGAATTCTATTTTTTCTTTCTTTTGAACTTGGAACTTGGAGCATAGTCAACTAATGGTTTATTCTTCTGCTCATTGATATTCTTGTTATATGACTGGACCACTCTCTAGCAACATATGAATAAAATTCAACTCAATATAAGTAACAGGATTGCGTTTGTAACAATTATTGAAGTCATTCAGTGACATCAATTGTGAAAAAAGAAATGACATTAATTGTGTGATATGAATCTTAAGAAGAAGAAACTTGCTTTAAACTTGAAGATTAGCAAACGAAATGAGACTCATATATAAAACTCACAGAAAGAGGCCTTTGCAAGAACAAGTTGAACAAATCTTTGAGGTCCAAAGTGAGACCCATTGCAAACATTATAAATCCAAGAGCTAAGCTATATGAAGTTGGACCTGCATTAACAAACCATGAAAAAGTGGATGGTCTCAAACAGGCAACAACTCCACCAACAGTTACATAGACAGGGTAAAGGCTAGCAACAGTTGATAGCCATTCTTCCCATCTAGATTTCACTGCCACAGGCAGATTATTATGAGAATTTTCTTGAGCACAATTGACACTCAACAGACACTGATGGTTAGACATTTTTGGCCTTGATGAAATGATGGGTTTAATAAAGGGTATCCTTGACCTGTGTTTTGGGTATGAAGTGAGTGGAGAGAAGCAAAGAGATAGTGCCATTCTTGAATTGAAACAAAAAGTCCAAGCTTTTTAGTACTATAAGGCTTCACATGAAGACTATTTTGGAGAGAGAAAAAAAGAAGAAATGATGATGAGGGAATTCATCAAAATTGCTATGAAGAAGCTTAGTGGGTCCAAAGACCATATGTATAGTGGTGGAAATCCAGTCGGCTAACCATGGCCGTTGAGTAGAGACGTCCAAATTTTTATCACAAATATAGTGGCCGTTAAATTTATAAATTGGACGACATTTTTGTGGGACGTCTATGTCTATTTTTAAAATATACTAGTTTAGTGTACGCACGTATGTATTACGTTAAGCAATATATATATATATATATATATATATATATATATATATATTATTTAAAATAATAATTAAAGTAAAAATAAATATAATATTTACTTAAATAATAAAATAAATGTTATTACATAACTTCTATAGTAACTCGATTTACAATGCATAACATACTTGATCTGCCTTCAAACTTAAACCCAACTTAAAAGAGTTGACTATAACCCTAAATTTATAGGTTCATCATTTATAATTATAACCTTATATTTCGAACTCAACTAATAATTTTAATTAATAAATCAACTATAATACTAACGAATAAGCTAAATTTATATTTTGCAACCCCCACTCTTAACTCAGAACCCCAATGCTTAAATCATGGATCCTCCGAAACTCACACTCTGAACTCTGAACGCATAATGCCTAAATTTCAGAGCCTTCATAACTCACACTCTAAACTCAAAAATCACTACGTCTAAAATTCTGGATCCTCCAAAACCCACACTCCAAACTCATAACTCACAACGTCTAAATTCTAATACTCCAAAATCCACCACAGATTCAAAAAATAATAATTAATTTGACCTACTTTTATCTTCACTTTTCTTTTTATTACAATAAAATAAACAACACCATAATTAAAAAATTACAACAGTATTAAAAAACAATTAATAAACTAATTGAAAAAAAGAAGGTAAATTACTAACCTCAATGAACATGTGCCTCGTGGATTTTATTCTACTGGTGCTAATGAAAAAACTGCTAGGGAATTTTTGAAAAAGCCATGAGAATAATTAAAAGATTATCTTTTAATTAGTAGTGAATTTCATGAAGAAAAATAAACATGTATGGTCTTAATTTTAGTAGAAACCAAATAATTGCTTATATGCATATGTGGCGTTGGAGTTGTCTGCTTCTATTGATATTGATATGGAGTACGTATTTGTGTTTGTGTGTTTATACTTTATATATATAAAGATTCAAATTAGGGTTTTTCATTTTAGATTAAAATTTTAATTGAGTTTAAAGTCTTAAATATTATAAAATTAATTAAATAATAATTTGAAAAAAATAGTAAAAAGACGATTTTGTCTAAAGGAGATATTTTTAATGAAGGGCAAAAAGTTCAAATCACATTATAAGGTGCTTCACACTTTTAGTATAATATAGATATAGATTTATGTTGGTGTGTGTGAACAAAGTCCTAGCCGAAAGAATTGGGAAATTACATATGTAAGATGTGAGGCCTTTTGAAGAAAATTATATGGGCTTGACCTAAAGTGAATAATATTATGGAAAACTTATATAGATATGTTACATTAAGAAAATATTTACCATCTATAGCAATAATATTTTTTTTCGCTGGACACTTATAATACATTTATAATACAGTTTTAATACATATTGCAGAGAACAATTTATAACACACATATAATACAAGTTTTATTCATGAATAATACATTTTTCACACACTTATAATACATTGTGTCAATTTCTTACCGAACTAGCATAATACATTTTTCACACACTTATAATACATTGTGTCAATTTCTTACCGAACTAGCATAATACATTTTAAAACGCTTATAATACATCTATATTGCATGCATAATTCACTTTTAATACATAGTGCAGATTTATCATAGTATTGCTATGTATTGCTATAGATGGTAATAAATAAAAAGTATCGTTATAAACAGTAATTATCTATTAAAAAGTATTCACCCAAAATAATTTTTCCTAATATTACACCACGTAAGAATATTTTGGTGTCAATTAAGCCCAATAATTTAAGTCACGTACGTTATATTTTGTGTATAAACACACAAGTTAACACATATTTGTGTATAAATATTTTTTATATACTTTATATAAGGTTGATATATTACGTATAATAATTTTCCTCCCAATATAATTTATCTATACTATATTAAAAGTGTGGGGGACCTGATAATGTGATTTGAATTTTTTGTCCTTCATTAAAAGTTTTTACTTTAGACAAAATCATCTTTTTAACATTTTTCTCCAATTATTATATTATTATCTTTATAAAATTAACTAGACTCTTAAAATATATAAGAAGAAAAGACTTCTAAAATAGGAGAATTAGAAAAGGATAAAGTTAGAAAAACACTCCTATAATTAATGTTCTATACGTGCTCAATTAGAAAACCTCCTAAAATAGGAGAATTTGCATGAAATTTGGCAATGTTCTCCGCTTTCTTTTTTGTGTTTGCTACGACCAGAAACAAAAGCTAGTGTCTGGAAAGAAAATCCTCAAGTTGAATTTCTGTGCTTTATTGTAAATATAGTAATTGTTAGACCTTATGCCAAAAGCAAAAGTATTTGCTTAAATAAACATTCTTAATCTGCCTCAGTAATTAGCCTCATCAAATGCTCTTGGTTGATCGTAAGCTACTTTTTTTGGTTTTGATTTTGATTCAAGTCATCTTTTTTCGTTGATTATTATCACCCTTTCTACCATTCTTTATTTCTTTTAGTTAAAAGTTTTAAAAATCATGAATTATACATATTCAACAATTGACAATGAATTCTCCCCTTTTGATAATTTCTCGTGTTTCTCTTCCAGTTGAAAATTTCTGATCGAAAAACTGGACACAAGCATTTGCCGCCGAATGAAGTAGCCGAAAAAATCAAAAAAAAATTCTTTTTTTTTCTTTGTTTAAATAAAAAAATTATTCACTTTGAAATTAGGATTTCTTTTATACCAATTACCATTAGTTATGTTGTATTTTCTCTATTTACAAATAATAACATATTTGAAATATAATATTTATTTATATCATTTAAATAGATATAATATTTATTTAATGTCAATTGCTATAGTAATTTTATTCTTATAAATATTTATTGATTAGCACAAAATACACATGCAACACACGTATATTAAATTAGTATTATATAATGTATTGTAGAATATTATGTACTAGGCTACATCGCGGCCATGATATTGTTTTTGAAATTTCCCTTTCTATCAATATATATTTGCACGCTTTCTTGATGTTAAAGCTTTCTTAATTGCAACTAGTGAATGCGTGAGCATTAAAAAAAGTTAAAATATATCTAGTATTTTCTCCGTTTATTTTTATTTGTCCACTATATTAAAAATAGATGTTCAACAATATTTGTCTAATTTATGAAATCAAAAGATAATTTTACATTTAATTCATAATTTACCCTTATCATTAATTATAGTCATTTCCCTATTACATTTTTCAAGACATTAATTGTATTTATTATAATCAAAGGGTGATATGATAAAATTACTCTTCTATTTATAATTTCTTAAAAAGTGTGCAAAATCAATAGTGAACAAGTATTGTTGGACGGACGGAGTAATTATTGTTACGGTTAAAAGGAAAAGTCAAGTTCAACAAATTCACGACTCTTTTTATTTTTCATTACTAGACATAAAGAGCTTGTGCCAGCACGGGCCCAATCTGTGTTACCTTATTTCTCCCAATTTATGTGATACGAATAAAATTTGGGGAATCAATGAAACTTTTTGTATGATATTTAAATATTTTAAGTTGTTAATTATTGTGATTTATAACACTTTTAACATAATTTTAAGATAATATATGTTACTCTAGCCATCCCAATTTATGTGGCACTTATAAAATTTCGAGAGTCAACCAAAATTTTATATGTTTTTAAAATATTTTATATGTTATTCCCTGTGAACCAAGTTCTGTGGTACTGATAGAATTTCGAAAGTTAACCAAAATTTTTTATGTCTTTTAAATACTTTAAGTTGTTAATTCTTGTGGATCATAATTTTTTTACGTCATTTTGAAATTACTTCCTTTGTTTCAATTTATGTGACACCGATAGACTTTCAATGGGTACCACTTTGTGAGTACTCCCTACGTTTTGAAATAAGTGGTGCTTTTAGCTTGGAAAACTATTTATTCATAGAATATAAAATGTATTTTTACTAACTTATTCTTAATAAATATCTTGAAAAAGATGTAGTTCTTTAATAGTTTATAGGTTATGTAAAACTCTCTTTATCTAAATCAAAGAAAATTGAAAGAAAAACATTAATACCTTTTTATTACATGAAATACCACTTATTTTGAAATAAAAAAGGTAAAAATATCACTTATTTTGAAAGGAAGAAAGTAACAATTTAAAATGCATTGTGGAAGGGTAATAATGTCCACACAAACAAAAAATAATACAATAGCTACAGTAACAAAATGTATGAACTAATCAAAATAACAAATTTATATTCAATTACTAAAACGTCCCTAGAGCCCATTATATAATAACGTGAGCTTCTCTAACAACTAATAAAAAAGTGGTGCATAGTCAATTTGCCAGAAAAAGGCTTAAAACACTATGGATTTGCCAAAAAACTATGATAAATAGTGAAGTAGTAAAGTGATAAAGCAAGGGAAAAAACATATCCAATTAAAGGACAGACTGCAGAAGGTGATATTTTTGTCCATTCAAGTAAACTGCACATAAATTATACAACATTTTAAGCAAGATATACAAATACTAAAGCAGAAAAGCACGTAAATTAACCAATTTAACCTCTCAGCTACCAGGCAGGCATATTGACCTCCTGCTTGGTTCAGCTCCTTCGACTTCCTCTTATAATATAAGAGAATATAGCACTAATATGATAAAGAGACAATATTTTTACCCTCTCATATTAATTATAAAACAGAGTAGTTCGGACTTTATGTGCACTAAAGCTTTCTTTATGCGTAAAGTTTGGAAAAGAATTGAATCACAAAGGTCTATTGTACGCAACCTTACCTTGAGGTTGCGGAGAACAACTTCTTGGTTCGGAGAAAAGGTTTGTGTCATCTTAAAGTTTCTGAAATGAGAAGACATTAATTTCTCGGAAGAAAGACAAAAAGTGATAGCATTCACAGTGGCATACCTCCATTAAAATTGATGGATTTTAATGAGAGATCAAGAAGATGTTTATCGTGGAAGAAAAGCTCGAGAAATGAGCCCCAAAATTATAGAGAAGAATGGGCTAAACGCTACACATATTTCATGGTTCAAATCCAAGCCCAAAAGAAGGAAGATAGATGCTCACATGAAGCCCAAAGAGCTAAAGACCAAGCCAACAAAGAAGCTGAAATTCTACCCACAAATGGGCTGCCATGCACACCCACATGGCAACAGATTAAAGCCCAAATGTGGTTGTTTTGGAGTTGCTTCTAAAGCCCAAATTTGGGCTGAAAAGTCACGCTCAAAAGTTGAGTTGCTTGGTTCTATAATTGAAAATTTTCCCTTATTTTTGTTAGGTAGTCTTTGGGACTATTTTTATTTGTTTACTTAGTTTAACTAAAGTTTTTTAGTTAGCTTTTTCTATTTATTTTGATAAAAGTAGATTTGAATCCCATGCTATTTGGGATAGGTTTTTCCCTATATATAGGCGTGAATTTTATTAATTTACAAAGAAGATTATGATTAATATTATTTGAGAGATTTCTCTTCTTTACACATTTGTGTGTGGTGATTATGGATTTATCTTACAACCTTACAATAACGATTCTTTAAGGGATAAGATTAATTCTTTAACTTGATATCTTTGGTTCTTATTCGTAAATTAAAGAAGGTAATTAGTCTTATACCAATTGTTGTCTCTAATTTCTTCGAAATAGGGGTCTAGATCACTTTTGATCTAAGTTCTTGAATTGACTTTATTAGTATCATAATTAATTTTAATCCGCTAATTTATGAATACTAAGATTAATTTGGGTTCTTACCACTAATCTTGAAATTTGGGAATTTTATTCTCAAATTTCACATATCTTTTAATTTCTTGTCTTTAATCTTAGTATTTTTACTTTCACATTATTTTCTTGTTTATTCAAGTAACCCGATTCTTATCCAGAGCCACTTGATAATTATGTGCTTTATTAATTATAAATGGCAACATTCTCTATGATTTGATTGTATGTTTAATTGTCTTAATTGGGCCAAACGTTTTTCAACTTTAAATATGTTATTTTGGTCAAATATTTTTATAGTATTTATTACCATTAAAATGTGAATTGAAGGAGAAAATCAAAAGGAAGGGAATTGAAAATTTTGATCCAGTCGATTGTCTGTACTATGGAGTCAACTTTACTGCACGTTAGCTTAATAAACAAAGTATGAAAAGTAAAATGCGGAACGTAAATTGAGACAGAGATTTTTATACTGGTTCGGATCATCGTTGTGGTGCCTAGTCCAGTTCCCTTGGGTTACAAGAGTTTCCTTTAGAACTTCTTGAGGAACTGAGGTTACAAGATGATTTTCTCCTCGAATAAGTCTAGATGTTACTCAGATTACAGTAGTGACATAGCCTCTACCTGTATAACTCGTACTAACTTTATCTTTTTCTTTTTATTACAATTGTGGACTCACTAGAGTACAAAGTTTTATGAAAAATAAGAGCAAGTCATTATGCGAATTCAAGGGAAGTTGCCTTCTTCCATGTAACGACCGGGTTCGTCATTACGGGTAGACTCTTTGTGCCAAGTGTCAAATAAGAAAACTTCTGTATTTGAGAGTTGAAAATTCTGGGCTAGGCTAGTCTCGACCGATTTTAGAGCGAAGTATGATCTAGGGCAATCCGTGTAAGGATTAGATAATGTGTCCTATTTTGAGCTACTTTTCCATTTAGCTAAGACATAAAGGAGTCCAGGGGATTTTTTGGAATTGAATTCGGGTGAGTAGAACTCCCGGTATCGAGGTTGACGTGAAGGGGTTGTTCCAAAATGTCAGAAAAATGAGTGTGTTGTAAAATGGACCAATTTGGGGGACCTTATGACTTTTTGTCCCATGTCAACCTCCATAGCGGTTGACACACCGCCATTGCGACCTCCGTCATAGTGGAGAAAATACTGCTACAGCAGAAGTCAACGTCGGTCAGCCTCTGCCATAGCAGTCGATTCTGCTACGGCGGTACGGCTATAGCGGAGCGGACCGCTATAGAGAAGCATGACGAGATTTAATGCAGAAACTTCTCCAAAAATAGTCAGTTTTCTTCAACACGTTTTGGGAGAAGGGCAAGGCACTTTTGGGCGATTTTCATCAGTTTTCCACCAATTTTCATCCTAAAGGTAAGAATTCTACTCCCCACACTCTGTACTATCTTTCCTATGCTATAGAATTGCTAGGGGTGGACTTGAGGAAAGGATTAGAATGACCTAGGATGGTAGAATCCGGGGAAATAGGGAATTATAATGTGTAGAAGTTCTTGGGTGTTAATGAATTTCATTAGATTATGATCATGTGACCTTAGTTCCCTAAATGTATCCATAAAATGGTAGGAATAGGTGAATTAATAGTGTAAAAGCCTGGGAAAAGGGTGGTATGATCATGGTTGGCTTGGAATTTGGGATTTTTGCATTATTTGGGTAAACTGTAGGTCATAAAGATTGATTTTGGTTATTGTGTGTTGTTTTAGACCAAGAACCAGCAAGAACTTTGGAAACGAGAAAGCTCCGATTGAGTAGAGCTTGGAATATTTCGAGGTAGGTGAAGGTTGTTGATTCTAATATGCATTATTTGTTCACGTACTATTCCATAGTAGTGTATGAGTTGCATGTTTAGGGAATGTTTTGTGAATGTTTAGTTGTCCGGTAATAAGTCTTATGAAATGAACTTCTTTTGTTTGCTTGTTAGTTTTACAAGTATGTTTGTTCATTGGGTGTGATTGATTGGGACTTGTTATGACATTCGATTGGCTCGGGTACCACGCCTGGTACGGGTGTACTAACAATTGGCTCGGGTACCACGCCTGATACGGGTTTACTAATGGTTGGCTCAGGTACCACGCCTGATATGAGAATTTCTAATGGTTGACTCGAATACCACGCCTGGTACAGTTTGTTTAATTGCAATACTATTTTTTTCCGATGGTCCCATGAGTGGACCGGTTGTATTCTTAAATTGTAATATTTGCATAAGGTCCATGAGAGGCCGGGTGATTTTATTTAAATGTGAGTTTGGTCTTTGTGTAGACCAGGATTGTATGTCTAATACTTAGGTGGGGTTAGGGGGATCCTTGGTGGGTCCGGGTTATGTGGAAAAAGGGTATATATTGTTGTTTGGGATGTGGTTACTAGTTGTTATTGGTTCATGTATTAATATGCTAAGAGAGGAATTTAACATCTTGGTACTTGTTGACTTGTTACATGTTTCTTGTACCTTACTATGTTATGGTTTACTGTTCATATTATGCTTATTGGAGCTGGCCGATGATCCTACCAGTACATGGTGTTTGTGTACTGACTCTGCACTTGCTTTTCTTTTTGTTAGTACAGGAAATCTTTGGGCGGCTGACACGCGATCTCACCTGTAGTTCCAGCGCTTTCAGACATCAAGGTGAGCTGCTTCGATCGAGCTACCTTGGTCTCTTCCATTTCAGTTATAGCCCACTTGTTTTGGGCTTAGACTCTTGTTTATTTTGGGGTTGCATCCCCGCATTCTAGACAATTGGTAGTGTTTTGGTACGATGACTTTCAGGTTCTAGGAAGGGCTTTTCCGCAGGTTATTTATAATAGTATTGAGATTGTTATTGAATTGCTAGTTTATTTTCTTGCACACTGGTTTTGAGCTACTGGAACGGTTAAGTTCGAGGTCGTTGATAGTTCGCTCACCCGGGGGTTGGGTGAGTGCCACTCACGGCGGTCTGGGTCATGACAAAGATAGTATCAGAGCCCTAGGTTCGTTGATCTCGTCATACCAAAATAGGTCTAGTAGAGTCTCGCGGAACGGTGCGGAGACGTCTGTACTTTTCTTTGAGAGGCTATAGGACTTTAGGAAAACTATCTCTTCTTTCTTCTTTCGTGCTATAACTTGATTCCAATTGGTATCTGACTTTGTTCACTCTTATATCTGCAGATGGTTAACACAAGGAACAACGGAGCAAGACCAGCGGTCCCAGCAGCGGACTCGGCTGTCAGAGGTAGGGGAAGAGGCAGGGGCAGGGGACGAGGTAAAGCAGCACCAGCCAGGGGTGGAGCTCAGGTAGCTGCAGGAGCCCGTGAGGCGACCCCTCCCCCACCCCAGGATCAGGTTGAAGAGGAAGTCGAGGTTGTAGTTTAGGAGGGTGTAGAGCAGGAGAAGGCAGCACTGGCTGGAGGTACAGGCCTTCCCCCTATCACACCCGAAGCATTTCAGCAAGTATAGTCCTTCATGAGTGGGCTGGTTGGTGCTGGAGCCAACCCTCCGTGGACAGCGGACCAGGTTCTGGGTACTCAACCAGCGGTTACTACAGCTCCTAGAATGGATACAGCGTCGGGCACAGATGACTTGTTCCGACCAATGCTGGGTTCAGTCATGACAGGGAATGAGCATGAGATGTTGACTAAATTTCTGAAGCTGAAACCTCCTATGTTTCAGGGCACTGAAAAAAAATGCTTATGAGTTCATATTAGACTGTTATGAGAGGCTGCACAAGCTGGACATTGTGCAACAACATGGAGTTGAGTTTGTCACATTTCAGCTGCAGGGTAATTCTAAGAAATGGTGGAGGTCTCATGTGGAATGTCGGTCATCTGCTTTGAGGCCAAGTTTCATGCCTTGTCTTATTTTGCTACACAGTTGTTGGGTTCTGAGGAGGATCGGATTTAGTTATTTGTAAAGGGCTTGAATACGGACTTACAGGTGTTATCTGTGCACATGTCTTCAGCAGGGAAGGGCTTCAATGAGGTAACAAGTTATGTTAAGAAGTTAGAAGGGTTCAAGCAGGTTGGGCAGGCTAAAGTGCTAGCCAAGAGGCCCCAGAATGATGGAAACTTCAGTGGCTCGCACTCCAGGGGCCACAATCAGCAGGTGTATTATGCCCGTCCTATTCAGTCAGCCTTGCCAGCTTTTATAAGTGATCGTTCGGGAGCTAATCAGTAGTTTTTGGCTCCTCGAGGCCAGGGATCTTCTTACACATCTCCAGTAGACCTTTGCTTGATCGTGGTTGCTTTCATTGTGGTAATCTGGGCCACTTTAAGAGGGAGTGCCCTCACAGACAGACTGGTAATCAGGCTCAGCAACAGTCTAAGGTTGTGGTCCTGGCAGGTAGAGGTGGCCATGCTAAAGGTCATCCACAGGTTGGGCGAGGTAACTATCTGAGAGGCCGGGGAGACAGGGGGAACGACAGTGCGGGTAGGGGTGTGGCGCAGCCAGCAAAGGAAGTAGCTCGGATTGATGACTGGGCTCAGTGTTATGCTTTCCCAGGGAGGTCTGAGGTGGAGGCATCAGACGTAATGATCACAGGTATAATTTTTGTCTGTGAAAAGATGGCTTCGGTACTTTTTGACCCAAATTCTACATATTCATATGTGTCTGTGAATTTTTGCTTTGGGTCTGGACTTGATTTGTGATATCTTTGATTTCCCTATCCATGTTTCCACCTCGGTAGGAGAGTCCGTGATTGTGACTCATGTTTATCGTGCTTGTTCTGTTGTATTTGTGGGGTTGCATACTTGGGTAGACTTGGTAATTTTGGATATGGTAGACTTTGATATCACTTTGGGCATGACCTGGTTATCCCCTTATCATGCTGTATTGAATTGTAACACCAAGACTGTGGCTCTAGAGATTTTGGGTAAGGATAGGCTAGAGTAGGAAGGTGTGTATAGGCCTAAGCCAGCCAAGATAATATCGTTCGTTCGGGCTAGGAAGCTAGTAGAGAGGGGGTGTTTATCCTTTTTGGCTCATCTTTGGGATGATAGTGTAGAGTCCATATCTATTGAGTCAGTTCCGGTTGTTTTAGAGTTTCAGGAGGTGTTTTTGGCAAATTTTCCTGGTATACCTCTGGACAGGGATATTGATTTTTGTATTGACTTGGAGCCAGGCACTCGCCTAATTTCCATTCCTCCTTATCGTATAGGTCCGACAGAGTTAAGGGAACTTAAGACTCAGCTTCAAGAACTCCTAGATAAGGGATTCATCCGTCCCAGTGCTTCGCCTTGGGGTGCCCCAGTCTTGTTTGTGAAGAAAAAAAATGGTAGTATGCGGATGTGCATAGATTACTGGCAGTTGAATAAGGTGACCATCCAGAATAAGTACCCTTTACCTCGTACAGATGATCTGTTTGACCAGTTACAGGATGCATTTGTATTCTCTAAAATTGACTTGAGGTCACGGTATTATCAGTTAAAGATTAGGCCCGAGGACATTCCTAAGACTGCTTTTTGGACTTATTATGGGCATTACGAGTTCTTAGTGATGTCGTTTAGGTTGACTAATGCACCAGCGGCATTAATGAGTTTGATAAATGGGGTGTTTAAATCTTATTTGGATGCGTTCATCATTATTTATATTGATGATATTTTGATCTACTCCAAGAGTAGGGAAGAGCATGCTAGACATCTCTGTATTATGTTGGAATTGTTGAGGCGCCACAAACTTTATGCGAAGTTCTCTAAGTGTGATTTTTTGTTGACTTTGGTTGCATTCTTAGGGCATATGGTGTTTGAAAAGAGGGTGATGGTGGATCCCCAGAAGATTGAGGCAGTCAAGAGTTGGGTTTGGCCTAGCTCTGTGACCGAAGTAAGGAGTTTTGTTAGGCTCGTAGGCTACTATCGTAGGTTCATCAAGAACTTTTCATCTATTGCTACTCACTTGACAAGGCTGACTCAGAAAGAGGTAACGTTTGTATGGTCTGACAAGTGTGAGAAGAGCTTCCAAAAGCTCAAGACACTTCTGACCACGACTCTTATTTTGTCTTTGCTGGTTGAAGGTAAGGACTTTATTATTTATTGTGATGCTTCACATTTGGGTTTGGGTGTTGTGTTGATGCAGGACAGGAATGTGATAGCCTATGCCTCCAGGCAGTTGAAAGTTCACGAGAGTAATTACCCAACCCACGACTTAGAGTTGGCAGCGTTGGTATTTGAACTCAAGATTTGGAGACACTATCTCTATGGTGTCAAGTGTGAGGTGTTCACTGATCATCGTAGCTTGCAACATGTTTTTACCTAGAAGGACTTGAATCTGAGGCAGAGAATGTGGATGAAGTTGTTAAAGGACTATGATGTGACCATTCAGTACCATCCGGGTAAGGCCAATATGGTGGCAGACGCATTGAGCCAGAATATAGTTAGCATGGACAGTTTAGCTTGTTTGGGGGTGTCCAAACGACCATTGGCAAGGGAGATTCAGGCTTTGGAATCTAGGTTCATGCACTTGGGTATTTCAGAACTGGGTGGGGTGTTGGCCAGTATTGAGGTCAAATCCACATTCATAGAAGAAATAAAGGCTAAACAGTTTCAGGATTCGCAGTTGAGCAGGCTTCAAAGCAAGGTAATATCCAAAGAGTCCGGGGATGCCACATTAGATTCTGGCAGTATGTTAAATTTTAGAGGAAGGATTTGTGTTCCTCGAGTTAACAAAATCATTTAGAAAGTGTTAGCAGAGGCTCATAGATCGCGGTATTTGATTCATCCAGGTGTAACCAAGATGTACAGGAATTTGAGGCAACTTTACTGGTGGCCCAGGATGAAAAAGGACATAGCTGAGTTTGTGTCCAAATTTCAAAATTTCCAGCAGGTAAAATATGAGCACCAAAGACCTGCAGGACTACTACAAAGGATGCCCATTCCATAGTGAAAGTGGGAAAGAATAGCCATGGACTTCGTGGTGGGTCTTCCCAAGACTTTGGAGAAGTATGACTCTATTTAGGTCATTGTGGACAGGCTGACCAAGTCAGCTCATTTTATTCCGGTCAGGGTGGACTATAATTCACAACAATTGGCTAAGATTTATGTGAAGGATATTGTGCGATTGCATGGGGTACCACTATCCGTTATTTCAGACAAGGGTACGCAGTTTACCTCTAAGTTCTGGGGTAAGTTACATGAAGAGTTAGGAACTCAACGCACCTTCAGTACAGCCTTCCATCCTAAGACTAATGGTCAGTCAAAGAGGACGATCCAGGTATTGGAGGATATGCTGAGAGCGTGTGTGATTGACTTCGAGGGTCATTGGGACCAGTTTCTACCGTTGTGTGAGTTCTCACAACAATAGCTACCACTCCAGCATTGATATGGCACCATTTGAAGCGTTGTATGGAAGGGGTTGTAGGTCACCTATAGGGTGGTTTGAGGAAATCGATGTAAAGCCTTTGGGCGTGGACTTGGTAAAGGAAGAATAAGAAAAGGTAAGAGGCATTCAAACCAAGTTGCTAGCGGCCCAAAGCAAGCAAAAAGAATATGCAGATCGAAAGGTAAGGGACATGGATTTCTAGGTTGGTGAAAAAGTTCTACTGAAAGTGTCACCAATGAAGGGAGTTATGTGTTTCGGTAAGAAGGGCAAGCTCAGCCCTCGGTTCATCAAACCGTTCAAAGTTCTTGAGATTGTAGGGCCAGTGGCTTACAGGTTAGCACTGCCGCCCAGTTTGTCAGGTGTCCATCCGGTATTCCATGTATCCATGATAAAGCGATACCATGGGGATGGGGACTACATCATCAAGTGGAATAAAGTGGTAATCGATAAGGATCTTCGCTATGAAAAAGAGCCAGTTGTGATTCTTTATCGGGATGTCTAGATATTGAGGACAAAAATGATCAGTATGGTAAAGGTTCAATGGAAGCATCCTCTGGTTGAGGAAGGCACTTGGGAAACTGAGAAGGACATGCGGGACAAGTACCCTTACTTGTTTGAGGAGTCAGGTACTACATTTTTCTTTTTTTATTTCCATAATTTTGAGTCGGATCATTCGGAGATGAACAATGGGTAAATTAGTATCTGTTATAATGACCGAGTTCATCGTTACGGGTAGACTCTTCGTGCTAAGTGTCAAGTCAGAAAACTTTCAGATTTGGGAGTTGAAAATTTTGGGCTAGGCTAGTCTCGGCTAGTTTTGGAGAGAGGTATGGTCTAGGGCAATCCGGGTAAGGATTGAGTAACGTGTCCTATTTTGAGCTAGTTTTTTTTAGCTAAGACATAAAGGAGTCCGGGGCATTTTTCAGAATCAAATTCGGGTAAGTAGAACTCCCGGTATCGAGGTTGACGTGAAGGGGTTGTTCGAGAATGTCAGGAAAATGAATGTATTGTAAAATGGATTAATTTGGGGGACTTTACGACTTTCTGTCCCGTGTCAAGTGCCGTAATGGTTGACACACCACCATAGCAACCTCCATCGTAGCAGAGAAAATACCGCTACAGTTAAAGTCAACATCGGTCAGCCTCCGCCATAGCGGTCGATTCCGCTATGGTGGTACCGCTATAATAGAGCGGACCACGATAGCGGAGCATGATGGGATTTAATGTAGAAAATTCCCCAAAAATAATCAGTTTTCTTCAATACGTTTTGGGAGAAGGGCAAGGCAATTTTGGGTGATTTTCATCAGTTTTCCATCAATTTTCGTCCTAAAGGTAAGAATTTTACTCTCCAAACTTCGTACTATCTTTCCTATGCTATAGAATTTCTAGGGGTGGACTTTGGAAATTGGTTGGAATGACCTAGGATGATCGAATCTGGGGAAATAGGGGATTCTAAGGTGTAGAAGTTCTTGGGTGTTGATGATTTCATTAGATTATGATCATGTGACCTTAGTTCCCTAAATATATCCATAAAAATTGTAGGAATAGGTGAATTAATAGTGTAAAAGCCTGGGAAAAGGGTGGTATGATCATGGTTGGCTTGGAATTTGGGATTTTTGCATTATTTGGGTAAACTATAGGTCATAAAGATTGATTTTGGTTATTGTGTGTTGTTTTAGATCAAGAACCGGCAAGAACTTTGGGAAACGGGAAAGCTCCGATTGAGTAGAGCTTGGAATATTTTGAGGTAGGTGATGGTTGTTGATTTTTAATATGCATTATGTGTTCACGTACTCTTTCGTAGTAGTGTCTGAGTTGCATGTTTAGGGTATGTTTTGTGAATGTCTAGTTGTCCGGTAATCAGTCTTGTGAAATGAACTTGTTTTGTTTGCTTGTTGGTTTTACAAGTATGTTTGTTCATTGGGTGTGATTGATTGGGACTTGTTATGGCATTCATTTGGCTTGGGTATCTCGCCTGGTAGGGGTATACTCATGGTTGACTCGGGTACCACATATGGTATGGGTTTACTAATGGTTGGCTCGAGTACCGCGCCTGGTACGGGAATTTCTAATGGTTGGCTTGGGTACCACACCTGGTACGGGTTGTTTAATTACATTACTGTTTTCTTTTGATGGTCCATGAGTGGACCGGGTTGTATTCTTGAACTGTAATATTTGTATAAGGTCCATGAGAGGCCGAGTGATTTTATTTAAATGTGAGTTTGGTCTTAGTGTAGACCGTGATTGTATGTCTAATACTTAGGTGGGGTTTTGGGGATCCTTAATTGTTATTGGTTCATGTGTTAATATGCTAAGAGAGGGATTTAATATCTGGGTACTTGTTGACTTGTTACATGTTTCTTGTACCTTACTATGCTATGGTTTACTGTTCATATTATGTTTATTGGAGCTGGTCGATGATCCTACCAATACACCATGTTTGTGTACTAACTCTGCACTTTCTTTCCTTTTTGTGAGTACAGAAAGTCTTTCGGCAGCTGACACGCGACCTCACCTGTAGTCCTAGCTCTTTCAGACATCAAGAGTGAGCTGCTTCGATCGAGCTACCTTGGTCTCTTCCATTTCAGTTATAGCCCTCTTGTTTCCGGCTTAGACTCTTGTTTATTTTGGGGTTGCATCCCTGCATTCTAGATATTTGGTAGTGTTTTGGTACGATGACTTTCAGGTTCTAGAAAGAGATTTTTCGCAGGTTATTTATAATAGTATTGAGATTGTTATTGAATTGCTAATTTATTTTCTTGCACATTGATTTTGAGCTGCTAAAACAGTTAAGTTTGGGATTGTTGATGGTTTGCTCACCCGGAGATTAGGTGAGTGCCACTCACGGCGGTCTGGGTTATGACATTCCATCTGTTTATCTTGCTGGCTTTTATAGTCTCGTTGGTAGGTCTGCTTTTTGCTCTAAAAAGGAAAATCCAAGGGTGTTTCATTCCATCAAGGATTTTTATTGATTCCTTGATTGAGTATCCACGTCTATACATGATCATATCATATATATCCATGTGAGTGACATGATTTTCTTCCTTCTGATTTTCTGCGGGTTTTGTAATCTTGCCTTGTACCAAAGTTTAATTGGTCCAATTTTCTTTGCTTGCTGGAATAACATGATTTCTTTCCTTTCTTGATTTTTTGTGATTCTGCCTTGTATAGATTCTTAATGAATCTAATTTTGTGATTTTCATCCTTCCTTGTTTGCATGTTGATTTATGATATCCAAGGCAAATTTGGTTGATCCTTCTTGATCCTTTCCTTTCTGGTTGGTGTTGATTTGAATTTGACTTGATTTTTCTTTTTTGTGATCTTCCCAGATTTGCGGCTTGATTGTAATAATTTTGCGGCTTCTTATTCTTTTTGCCTGCAAGAGTACTTTAGATTAAATTTCATTATTAAAATTAATTTAGTGAGTACTGAGGCTAATAATCTCCCTCTTTTTTATGATGACAATTAATGATACAAATTTAGATGTAGTATACTTCTATGTTTTGATTTCAGACTCTCCCTTTCTTTGTGCTCCAATTGAAGTGTCTTAGGCTTAATCTTCTCCCCTTTGCTTAGTGCTATCTAAATTTGTATATTTCTTCTCCCTCTTTGGCATAATAAAAAAAGAAAAAAACAGCATATACAGAGAAAAGAGATACATCACATATCACAGATAATATGCATGCTAAATAGATAAGGGAGTTAACAGTTTAACATACAACTAGGGAGTAGCAGAGAGTATTAGAGAGGTATAAAGTAACCCTGATATAGAACCAAAAGATTGTCTGGTGGAGATTGATAAGTCGGTAATCTACCAACTTATTGAGCCTTTAATCATGAATTATTGCTAAGTTTTGATAAGATTTAGAGGCTCTTATGGCCTTTATTAATATGAATGTAGGTACTCTTGTTCACAAGCAGAAAACAAGAAATTGGATTTAAAAGAGCTCAAAAGAAGTTGAAGTGTGAAGTGATCAAGAGAGATGAAGATTCAGCTAAGGGGTGCAACCGTCGTGCGACACACACAATGTTTGGTGCGATCTGCACTCCACTTCGCATGGCACTCAAGGATCAAGCCAAGTCACTCGTCTACTGAGATGGAGTTGTGCGATGCGCACAATAAGACGTGTGAAATGCACATTGCGGCGCACAGCTCTCGAGGAGCATTTTTGTCCACTTTTATGTGATGATTTGGGAACCTTCTAAAACCCAATTTAGGCATAATTTTTTTATAGTTTTGAATAGTTTTCAGTTTTTGGAATATTGTTGAACAAGTTTTTTCTCCCAAGGCAAGATAGAGGGTTTCACTCAATTCTCTCCATCTTCAACCTTGGATTTGTAAATTGAGCTTGGATATTGGAAACTTCTTCCATTAATGAAAGAGAATTTGAATTATCCATTTGGTAGTGCTTCTTATTCCTTTAGCATGAGTGGTTAAGTCTCCTTGTCTAGGGGCATGTGTATGATGGGTACTTAATTAATGATTATGGTCTTGCTTATTTGTGTTTATAATTGCTAAATTGATATGGGTCTAGTGAATTCTCCATGTTTTAACTCTAAAATTAATAGTTGCAAACATTGATTGAAATTACTTGATTGTGTTCTTGCTTGAGAAAGAGGTTCATAATTTCGAATGAGAAGTCATTAGTGGGTACTTGATATTCCAATTAGATTGAGGCTAGAAATAGCTAAATTCACCGAAAATACTCATTTAAATGTCTAAGCTAGAGATAGTGTGACTTCCCCAAGCTTATATTGGTTGGTTAATAATAAAACCATGGTTCTTGAACAAAGGCCATTGGATAAATATTTGTGAGATCGAAAGATTAACATTCATGCCTAAAACCAATGCTACCCATGTTGTTTAGCTAGAATATATGTAATTGAGCAAGTATCTTGACCCATGTTCGAGTTCCATCAGAAGCATACCCCTAGTCGTCCTCTCTCTCGATACAAACCCTCATTTACTTTATTTCTCTGCTAGAATTGCGAATTGTGATAGATTTTCTAGTTCTCCTGTTTTTCCCTTTTTCCCTTTTCTTGTTGTTTGAACATTGACTCTATTGGTGATTTATATACAACAATCCTTTAGTCTAGTCTACCATTTCTATATGGAATCGACCCCGACTTCCATCGGGAATTATAAGTTTTATTTTGCTTAATGATCGTTATCACCTCTGTGAGACCTCATAATTTTTTTCATATAATATACGTAGCATGGTGTGAGTGTATAAGGTGTATATGACTTGGTATAGCACGTTAGGAGAATAACGTTGCAAATGGGTGGTAATATCAAATAATTAAACTAAGTTTTAGGTCAAGGAGAGCCCTTAAATAAAACTTTGAGTTAAAAAAATGCCTCGTGTACCACCTCGCTCATTCAGAAAGTTTAAATTAACCCGTAGCTTTGGGGTAAGACTAAGAGTATATAATATGATAAAAAGTATGTGTTATGAGGTATTATAATCGCTTAATGTCATATGTTAAGTTTTAAAGTCAAGCAAATTGCGGAATAACAGTCGGCAAAAGTTATCGTAAGTTTCTTTGATAAATTTTTTGAACTTTGGGTCAAATGTCTTGGAGATTTTCTCCTAATATATGAAGATTTATAGGGACTCTGACCTACTAAATCGAAGGTCTATTAGTCTAGTTTCCAACGCACAAAATCTCACATCAAACCTATCTCGGAGTAAAAAGTTATGACTATTTTACCGCGGTCTGTCTGTGCTGAAATTGGGTCGCAAACCGGGTCGGGTCAAGATTAGAATATATATGTCTATTGACGTTTTAAGTCGTAAAAATATTCTAAAAACAGTTCCAAAACAGGGAGAAACATAGGATAGGGTTACAAGACAGTTCTTGAGTGATCAAGGTGCATTTTTGGTGATTTCTATCGCTAAAGTTTTCCCCCGTGCCTAGAAACGTGATCTCTACGCGTGGCAACCATTTTATCCTTTGATAAGCCACGTTTGGAGCTGGTTTCATCATATGGGACTTGGTATTTCTTAGTGGTTCTTCAAGCTTTACACTTGGTTTTCTAAGGTAACCATCTCGGGGCTCTTTTATGATCGTTTTTACGAAGTTCTACGGGCGTTTCGTCAATTTATGATCCTATGGAAAATCTGCCGATTTAAGCTTAATTATAAACTATTTTTAGGTGTGTATAAGTTGCTTATATATAGTGTTTGCAAAGCTTAGGACGTAAGGAATAACTTCTGTGAAGGAACTATGGACATTTGAACATTCGTTGGAAAGGTATGTTAAGGCTAAGCATTGTCCTTCCTTTGAGCACGAATTTTAGAAAATTCCTAAATCGTCAAATGCAATATGTTACTATTCTACTGCTAGAAAGACCTTCTGTTAAAGGCATTGAGATTGCAGATGAAGTATTTTTGTGGTACTATTATGGTGATATTCCACTCGTTCGGTTATATAGGATCTTCGGTATCTATATGTCATTTTGTTGGCTTCCTTAACTATATGTCTATATGTAGGAGTTCTTATTCTTCTTTGGATGTTGTGACTTAAAATGATTGCAAAGGAACATTAAGAATTCGCAACCAACCCTCCTTCCTTGCTAAAATAATTTTCGAAAAACTTTAAAATAATACGTTGATTTTCAAAACTCTCAAATGTAACTCGTATGTTTAAACTACTAAAGGACTTGGTTTTTGAAATACCTTCTTTTACAAACTATTAGAGAAACACATACAGAAACTAAGTGAAGCACCTTAAGCTCTTTATGAACATCCTCAGGTTTAAATTACCTTTCTAAAGTCGAGTTAAGTGTTCAAATCTATTCTAATAGCACATAAAGTTCTACGAGGAATTTACATGTTATATGAAAGTAATTACGAGATTATGAGAACAAGAGTACCAATGGGCCAAGATTGGCAACATAATTATGATGACATACGTGCATTACACATCCATGACATGACATGTTATCTATCCAACTCTCGAGCTATAATCGGGAGGTATGGGGCCTATTGCCTATATTTATATGTATGAGATACAGATGGCCACGAGTTGGCAGATATGATATCGGTTAGCTACCATAATACACCCCCATTTCTAGCACTTGGTTGGGTACGACATGTATTTGTATCTATATATATGTATTCACGATATACAATTATGTGAGCATACCATGCATATTTAATTTATATAAGGTCGGATGTCGCCATGGAGGCTATCAGAGTTTTAGTTTCAGGTGGTATCTCTATTACCCTTTTTACAGCAGCTATTTATGATTCTACTCTCTGCCTTACATACCAGTATATTTCTATTCATACTGACGTCTCGTTGCTTGGGGATGTTGTATTTTTATTTCGTGCGTGTAGGTCCAGGTAGGGATTCTGATCGACCCCTCCGCTAGGATTCGGGGTTCAGCTGTGAGTTGGTAAGCTCCACCTCTTCCTGGGGCTATCGGTGTTTACTTTTGTTGTACAGTCTGGATAGAGTCGAGTCCTTGTCCCGATCGGTGCTTATGACACTCTTAAAGGCTATTATGGACATGGTATTCTAGGTTTCTTTTTGCAGCTTCCAGTCTCCATCCCCATAGGTTTGGCATGTATGTATATGTATGTATGTGTGTCTTCAGTTGCAGCCTCGTCGGCCAGCCAGTACTTCATTATTTATGGCTTGTCTATCTTTTTTTGTATGACTTATTGTCATTCAGGTTATGACCTTAACGGTCCAGGCTTGGTATTTCAGATGTTATGCTGCCCGACTTTTTGGGCCCACAGTTTAGTCAGTTAGTATATTTTAGTGGCTAACTGGGTTGAATAAGGTATCGAGTGCCTGTTACGCCTCCCCTAGTTTGGGGAATGATAACCTCTGTATGGAGAGTGTTACTTGAGCGTTATCCAAAATGGCACCATTGTCGAGGATTTAGTTTTGAGTAGCCTTTTTGATTGACTATTGAAATCACTTTTGTGAGTTTTTATTCTCTTTTTACTTTTTTTGTTGTTTTTGATTGGTTGAGCATGTAGCCCATGAGAAAAGTGGGTGACAACAAAAGTGTTGAAGGATTCATGAACGCGACCCCTGAGCCCGACTTTCAAGGAGGAGTAGGTGCAATCCGCCTACCTCCCATGGTGGACAATGTCATATATCATGTTACTAGTACCATGCTCTATCTCATACAAATGAAGGGGTTGTTTGGAGGGGCTGCGCATGAAGATGCCAATAGGCACATCCGGAATTTTATAGAATTTGCCAGCCCTTCATCTTCCACAACATCCCCCAAGATTTCATCCAGCTCCGCTTATTTCCCTTCTCCCTCGCAGGGAAGCGATGTCATGGTTAGAGGAGCTTACGGAAGGCTTAATCACCACATAGAATGGTCTTGTCAAAGCCTTTGTAGTGAGATTCTTCCCTCCCTCAAGAATGATGCAACTGAGGGATGAAATCACTAACTTTCATCAACTCCAAGACGAACCATTACATGAGGCGTGGTTGAGATTTAAAAAGAAATTATTGTTGTGCCCCAATCATGGATTACCAGATAATGTCCTTCTACAAAGCTTTTATAGGGCTTTGAGTTCAATGAACAAGTCTGTGGCCAACAATCTTGTAGGTGGCACCTTTATGGATCAACCATATAGTATCGCCTCATCTTTTCTAGAGAGGATGACCAAGACGAATCACACTTGGCACACAAGGGAAACAGATGTACCCTATGGGGTGTCTTCGACTACATTGTCGAATAAGATGCATCGAAAGGATGAAGAAAGAGATGAAATTATGGCTAAGATGATGATGCAGGTTGATTTGTTAGCTAAGCACGTAATGGGGGCTGGAAATACCAAGAGCGTGAATGTGATTAGCACTCCCGAACTCAAAGCTAGTGATGAGGTGTTCACCATTATGGATGGTAAGATATGCTACTTGTTGGCGGGTTCGCATCCCGGGTATTATCGCCCAAGGGACAAGAATCAAGGTTGGATTAAGGATAAAGAGAGAGAAGGCAATTGGAGGGATCGAGAAAAGGACAGCGATAGGTACAATCATCGGAGTTATAATCCATATGTGCCTCTAAATAAGGCCGACACCTTATATCAACCTGCCGTGAACAACCCCAGTCAATCAAAGATGGAAGATATGTTGTTATTGGTCTTGAAGAAGGTAGAGACGATAAATAGTAGGGTAAATGAGCTTAAGAGCAAGGTGTCAATGCTTCACCAAATGGTGAGCTCACATTCGGCCTCAATCAAGCATCTCGAAGTGCAAATGAACCACTTGTCCATCCAAATAAATTCTCGAATGAAGGGGACACTCCCTAGTGACACCACTGCAAATCCAAAAAATAATGGCCATGTCATGGCTATTTCCACTAGGAGTGGAGAAGTAAGTGGTGAAGATTGAAGAATGAGATAACATTGTCGAGTTGCGACATTAAATCAAGCGCTTCTTGGGAGGCAACTTAAGTGTTTTTACTTTATTTTTGTTACCTTTTGTTATTTTTGGTGTGTATGTAGGAATGCATGATGAGGAAAAATGATCAAGTGGAAAAACAAGGAAAATAGGGGATATGTAGAAGCCCGTGCGGTCCGTACAATCCATTGTACGTATCGCACGGGGCACCGCATCCCAAATCAGAAAGCTGGAAGAAAAGTTGAAAGTTGGAGGCGATGTGCGCTGGGCTGTGCAGACTGCACAAGCCATTGTGTGTGTCGCAACTCAAACGCATCACCAAGCAGAAAGCTGGGCCAAGTTTGGGTATGAAATCGGCTGGTGTGAAGCGACATGCGACGCGCATAAGGGCTTGTGTGAATCGCATGTCACAGTGCACCAAGGTAAATTTTAAATTTTATTTGACCTACCTATTGATCGATCCGACCCGGTGACTTTTCTTCTTTTTTTTCCTCTTTTAAAACTGCCACCCTCCTCCTTTTTCTTCCACTTCTCAAAACTCTCATAATTCTCTCTCAAAATCTCCCACAAACTCCTTAAACTCTCCCAAATCTTCTCCTCTCTCACCCTAAACCTTTCACTGTCGCTTCACTACCGGTCGCCACCATCATCTCTCCAATCAAAATTGTTGGATCTCTATTGTAGCACCTCAAAAGCTTCAATTTTTGCTCCCTTTCTCATAATCTTCATTTGTGGTAAGTTCTCCGATGTTAAATACATGTTTTTATGATGATTGGGAACTCATATTAGAAGCATGCTCATTAGAATTGCCATGTTGATTTTGGGTGAGATCCAAAAAAATTGGGTTGTGTTGTTGATTTTGGTTTGAATTAACTTGGTAGAACTTGAACTTATGATGATGCATGTTGTTTGTGGTAATTTTTAGCCTTAAAAATCTGTGTTTTGGGTGAAGTCTGAGTAAACCACTTGTAATGGTGCATGATTTGGCCCTATGATGGATTGGGTGACATCATTCTTAAGGGCAAATCGTTATCTTTATGAGGTTTTTGTTAGAAATAAGCGTTTGGGGCTGAAAATGCTATTACCATCGTGCCTATGTGCTATTTTGATTGATTAGGCTTGTTTGGTCTAATGGTATTAGTTGGGAGGGGCATGAAATTATTGTTGAATGAATGTGCCCATTGACTTGTGATTGAAGGGCTTGATATTCCCAATAATAGATGGGGTAACGTTCTTCTTAAGGGAAGTCGTTAAGTTCTTCTCTTGGTTTTTAATTGTGTTAATGGATTTGGGGGAAGTCTGAATACCCGGATGATTTGTTTGGTCATATTGTGTTTTGACCTAGTGTTATTTATTGGTGTTGTTGCTTGGTGCCAAGTGCTTAACGCAGATCTTTCTCTATGAATCACATGCGTAATACACAAGAACACAAGAACACAAGGAACTAAAAAGTTCCAACTGCTTCCTAGTGCATTTCGCATGTGACGCGTAGAACTTGACGTGCGAAACACATGAGGCATCACACATTGTGGTTAAAGGCTGCTAGTTCACTGATATAAAGAGCAAAGCATGGTACGATGCTCACTTCGGTTGGTGCAGTTAGCACCAGCTTTTGGATCTCAAAGCAGAAATCACTACAATTTTCTGTTAGCTCATGCGAGGCACGTGCGACGCGGACAATCCTTGATGCATTTTGCACGTGGTTCGCATGAGCCATCAGCTACTTGTTCTCTTTTTCTTATTCTTTGCATTCCATTTTTTTAACTAGTTAACTTCTTTTTAGCTTTTCTTCTTTCACATATGTCAAAAATACAAAAAGATTTTGCTTTTACTTTGAGTACTCACAATCTTCATATGCAGACTATGCCTTCTAGCAGGGGAAACACAGGGCGCAACCCAAGGAAACTTTCAGCCATGGAAGAAGCGAGACTTTGTTTTGGGGTTGAAGGCATGAAGGCCCTCTATAACCGTGATAGGAAAAGAACCTTCAATGAGGAGCAGAGCTTTAACTTGGCAGCAGTCGGGGAGGAGCTTCCTAATATCCACTAACAGTTTGCTGACCGAGAGTGGCAACTATTCTAAAATATACCCGGAGGGTATTATGAGAAGGTAGTTCGGGAGTTCTTCACTGCCTACCAAGCCACACAGGATTCTAAAGGCTATAAAGGGAACGTGGAGAAGTTCCCTAAGTTGGATTCAGTCATCATCGGGGGTAAGAAAGTTCACATCACTCCAGCTGCCATAAATGCTATTTATTGGAGTCACCTAATCGAGCCCGTACCTACACTCTTGTTTAAGTTGATTGCCGAGCAAAAGTTATATCAGGAGACTACCTGTATTCTTGCTCCTAACACTACTATTTGGGCCACTATGGAGGGTGATATTCTGAGGACCTTGTACTTTGAAGCCCATCACTGGTATAACCTTGTCTGCATCTGATTCCTATCCTCACAGAATGATCAGAAGATAACCCAGGATAGATCTATTCTGATTGCCGCTATTATGATGAGAGAACAAGTTAACTTTGGGGAAATTGCGGCCATGGTTATAAGGAGAAAAACACGCAGGGGTGTTAATTCATTCTCTTTCTCGGTGCTCATTAGCAAGATTTGTGCTAAGGCTAATATCCCCTACTTCAGCTATGACAAGTTATAACACACCGAAAACTTATTCAGCTTCTAAACTCAGAATCTCAAAAAAAATTCAGCTTTTCAGGGTTCATGAGTCCAAACCACGGGTCGTGGAATGAAGTCATGGTTTAAGTCTGCTAGGCTCAGACTCTGGTCTGAGAACCACGAGTTGGTTCTACGGATTGTAGTCCAGTCTACGGCCCATCCTGTCAACTCGTGCTATCAGACCTGAGGATTGACTGATTCCCAGGAACCACGAGTCAAGTCTACGGACCGTAGTTTGAACTACGGACCATCCTGTTGACTCGTGAAACCTGATCAGAGACCTGCTAAGTCCTTCAGGAATGACGAATTGGTTTGATGGGCCGTAATCTATTCTATGGTCCATCATGTTGACCCGTAGACTGCCTTCTGCAGCATGTTCACTTGGCTAGGAACGAAGTATGGAGAACACGAGCAGTGGTTTGGTCTACGACCCGTGGAATCCGTCCATGGTCCTTGAAAGTCAACTTTTTCCAGCTTTTTTATAATTATGTCCCAGGGGTATTTTAGTCATTACCCACTTTTTTAACTCCTAAATGAGGTCATTTTGACTATGTCTAGAAGGGTTTTCACCCTCATTAGCCTAAGTCCCTCCTCTAATCTTCATTCATCTCCCAAAAAGGAAAAGAACTCCTTCAAGCTCCAAGTTTAAGTCTCATTTTCTTTTCAATTTCAAGTGGGTTAGCTTAAATCAAGGTATGTGGGTATTCATTAAGGGTTTCCTTTCACCCTTAAGCACAAAACCCCAAATCTTTACTTTGATTTAGCAAATTTATGAATTTAGAGTTCTTACCCAAATTCGGAAAAAGTTATGGTTTTTTTTAAAGCTTCAATTTACGACTCCTCATTGATTACCCATGCTTTAATTGAAGTTTAGTAAGTGTTTTCAAAAGCCCATATTCAAGTATGAATTCTAGCATAATCTCTTTGAATTGCATGATTTCAAGTATAAATTGACTGGTTTAGATAACATGGTCTCATGATTTATGAAATTGCATGCATAATTATTCAAGTCATGATTTTAGAAAGGAAAGGGTATCTTGAATTATGAACATGCACAGCTTTACAGACTTATGACATGAATTTGCATGACATCAGATATGTCTCTATGCTTTATGAACAGAATTGACATTAGATATGTCCCTATGTTTTATGAAAGGTTTGGCATCCAGATATGTCTACCTAAATTATGAACAGTTTTGACATCAGATATGTCACAGTATTATGAGCTATATGTATATGTTTTAAGAGTAGTATTAGCACGGAGTTGGACAGGGTGAGAGTACCCTTAGTCCCAGAACTACGTGCCCACGTAGGTTCTAAGTCCCCTCAGTTGGGCATCAGATTTAGTGATCACACCACATTCATGCCTCTATACCCTGGCAAGGTATATTGGGTCCTTTTCGATGGGGCGTATACATCGGATTCCATGTAGCTCACATGGTCTATGTCGGTTAGAGAACCTCTCACAGAAATAGTATCAGGTTTTAAAATGCATTGACTCTTTGCTTTCAAACTTCAAAATTATTACGATTACTTATGATATTTTGTATACCTTGCTTTAGTATTGCATCGAGTCTCTTGCATTTCAGTTTTACACTTATAGCATAATTTCAGCCTCACAAGTTTATTTAGCATGTTTATCTCAGATTCCTATTTACCTTATATATTCAGTACATCCTATAGTACTGACGCATTTTTTGCTGCATCCTTTTATGATGCAGATTCAGGCACCTGCCCTCAGACTCATGGCTAGACTACGCCAGACTTTCAGCTGATTTTGGTGAGTCCTCCTTATTCGAGGGCTAGAGATAGAGTATCCATCTTCATGCTTTCATTTTAGATTTTCGAGTTAGCTGGGGTCTTGTCCCAGTAATTCTTTATGTTGTTTAGAAGCTTTCCAGACATAGACAATATTCAGGTTTCCTTTTTGGATGTGTATTCTATTTGGCATGATTATCTATACATTTGATTTTGGATCTTCCTATTACGCTTCCGCTTATCTATTGATTTATATGAGTTATGTTATGACCAGGGGTTAACTTGGGACACTTATGGTCTCGAGTCCTATGTTATATCTAGGGGGTAGCCTCGGGGCATGACACAAGGTTACCAATGTTTTTGGTGTGATTGACTTAGATAGGAAACAAACAAGGATGCTCCTAGGTTTAAAAAGCGTAGAATATATCCCTCCGAGGAGGTTGAGTTTGATGACTCCGACGCTGAAGTACATGATTCCTCTCCATCTTGGGAAACCTCAGAAGCACCTACCCCATCAGCTGATGCACCTAGAGGGCCAGTGACAAAGAGTGGTCTCCAGGACATGGTTGACAAGACATATAATCATGAGAGGCAGTTGAATGAATTAGAGAATAGGTTGCCCGGGTTAATTAGCAAGGAAGTCAAGAAGGCCATCAAGGGAGTAGTGGATAGCGTGAAGAAACTCTGCCATAGGGTAGATGTCATTGAGGGGTCCGTCAAGGCAATCCAGAAGGATTTGACAAGGCTAAGAGGAAGGCTCCAATTGAGGAGGCAGATTTGAGTGTTATGCCCACACCCTGGCACACTTTCGGTCCTTCGGATGACTTACTTGCAGACTATGATCATGATAAGGTGGAGCTTGATGATGATCAGAACCCATAGTTTCAGCGGGTTCTCAGAGAGTCCACAGTCACTTTGCACTCCCAAAAGGGTGGTGCAGGCACTAGTACAGAGAAAACGGACGATGATGAGGCATAGTGCTCCCAGGGAGTTGTTGCACCCTTCCCTTTCTTGATTGAGCTTAAAACATTGAGGGCAATGCTTCTTTTATTGGGGGAGGTGGTGCTTATTTGATTTGGTTGGTTATTGGTTGCCCGTTTTGGTCTTGAGATATTGTTCCTTATTGCCCTTGTCGGGCCTTTACATTTATTTTCCTTTGCTAGATTTTTTTTTGGCCCTTCTCGGGCATGTTGGATGATTGTGATGATATTGCCTTTGCCGGACCTTTTTATTATGTTTTGATGCTTTAGTTATTCCCTCGATAGGCTTGATGTTTTTAATTTTGGTTGTGTTGTGGGGTTAGTCTTACAGTGTTTTACTACTCATGTCTTGCAAATGCGCTAAAGGCCTATGCCGAGACTTGTTTTAGATTGACTCATGAGCGCGTGATTTGTAATTGCCTTGTTAATAGTAGAGTAGCAATAAACTCCAAGGCTTTTCTTAATACCACGGTTCTTTCCCAAGGAGCAAATGTTTTCTTTCTTTTTCTTTCTCTTTTTTTTTTTAATTTTTGTGTTGAACCGGGTTGGTGTTTCCCTGTGACAGATTGAGAGGCAAATTTCTTAAGGTAATATGCTAAGTTTTAGTGTTAGATTGAGTCCGTGCTTTGCTTGTCTCGAAATGGACCCACCAAAAAAATTTCTTGGCAAGAAGTTTTTGAAAATCAAAGGAAAGAGGGAAAATAAATTTTGAGAAAAGTATTCTCTTGTCATGACTTGCACACTCTTGGTTTGGCTTGATCGATTCACAAACGAGTGTGTAATGAACTAGTAATAAAAGTCATTTATTCCAATTGATTTTGAGACTAATATTGATAGTTCTTGTGATGTGATGCCTTGTGTGGTGAGGCTATCATTTGATTCTTGTGCATATGTGTCATATAGAACTTGCCCCGAATGTGATTCAAGGAAAAATTCTAGATGTGACCAAGTTTGGAAGATGATCATAGGCCCTCTTTGAATAGTCACTTCACCCAAATGACTTCCCTCAACATTGACCCTAGTGAACCCCTTTGAGCTTGTGACCTTTCTTTGGCACCATGTTGAAACCTTGACCTTTTTGGAACCTCTATTATTGCACCCATCCTCCTTAGTGGCTTAAAAGTTAAACATAGGCTAAAAGCCTAAGTTTGGGGGGAATTGAAATGATAGCATAGGCAAAAGCCTAAGTTTTGGGATGTATGTACTCAATGTGGAGAAGAAAAGGAATGCAATTCAAGTGCAAGGTAGCACCTTATGTTGAATTGAAAATTGCTCCAAAAGACCAAATGCAATGAGCAAAATGAATTAAAAAGAATAGAATTGGTGATACCAAATAAAGGTGATACAAGGAGGTTGAATGATCAAATTGAAGGGAATATCTTGGGTTGTGTGAGAGAGAAATAAGGTGAAGTCAAAAGTTCGAAAATGTAAACAGTGTTTGAAATGATAACAAAGAGAGTTAGGGAGGTTTATCCACTTGAGCCAAATGCAATCCTCACCTTAGCCCTATCCAACATCGTAACCCGCAAGTCCTTATTGATTTCGAGCTTGGTCACTCTACATTAGTGGTGATTTATATAAAGGGCAAGCCTATGGTTCGACATGTGTGCACTCGAATTTCCTTGAGAGAATGAGAGTCTTTTCGGTTCTCTTAAAATCCCTTGTATTATGAATTGAATGATTGTGAGTGGGATTCTCTCTTGTAGTGAGTGGCATCATGCACTCGAATTAAATATGAAGTCTCTATTTCAATTGAGAGGAATGAATAAGACAAGTTATGTGGCGAATCTCGAGGAAAATCTTAATAGTCCATGCCAATGACTTGAGATGCTTTCTAATCTTATTTTGAATGACAAATTCCCTTGATTTTGAATGAGAAATGAAGTCCTTTTGATGAAAGCTTTGAAATGATCATTTTCCATGAGAATGTGGTAGTCTAAATTGAGATGAGCATTGTAGTTGAGTCTTTTGTTTGATAGTTTTCTTAGTTTTTAGAATAGATTAATCTTTTATGCCTTGATTGAGTTTTAGAGCATAATTCATTCCTTATCTTGTGAGTATCTTACTTGAGGACAAGCAATAGTTCAAGTTTGGGGGGTTTGATGAGTCGGTAATCTACCAACTTATTGAGACTTTAATTATGAATTATTGCTATGTTTTGATAAGATTTACAGGTTCTTATGGCCTTTATTGATATGAATGCAGGTACTCTTGTTCACAAGTAGAAAACAAGGAATTGGATCCAAAAGAGCTCAAACAGAGTTGAAGTGTGAAGTGATCAAGAGAGATGAAGATTCTGCTAAGGGGTACGACCGTCGTGCGATACGCACAATACCTAGTGCAGTCTGCACCTCACTTTGCATAGAACTCATGGATCAAGATAAGTCACTCGTCTACTGAGATGGAGTTGTGTGATGCACACAATGAGACGTGCAAAATACACGTCGCAGCGCACAGCTCCCGAGGTGCATTTTTGTCCAATTTTATGTGACAATTTGGAAACCTTTTAAAACCCAATTTACACATAGTTTTTCATAGTTTTAAATAGTTTTCAGTTTTTGGAATATTGTTGAACAAGTTTTCTCTCCCAAGGCAAGATAGAGGGTTTCACTCAATTCTCTCCATCTTCAACCTTGGATTTATAAATTGAGCTTGGATATTGGAAACTTCTTCCATTAATGAAAGGGAATTTGAATTATTCATTTGGTATTGCTTCTTATTCCTTAAGCATGAGTGGCTAAGTCTCCTTGTCTAGGGGTATGTGTATAATGGGTACTTGATTAATAGGTATGGGTCTTGCTTATTTGTGTTTATAATTGCTAAATTGATATGGGTCTAGTGAATTCTTCATGTTTTAACTCTAAAATTAATGGTTGCAAACATTGATTAAAACTACTTGATTGTGTTCTTGCTTGAGAAAGAGGTTAATAATTTTGGATGAGAATTCATTAGTGAGTACTTGGGATTCCAATTAGATTGAGGCTAGAAATAGCTCAATTCGCCGAAAACACCCATTTAAGAGTCTAAACTAGAAATAGTGTGACTTCCCCAAGCTTATATTGGTTGGTTAATGATAAAACCATGGTGCTTGAACAAAAACCATTGGATAAATGTTTGTGAGATAGAAAGATTAACATTCATGCCTAAAACCAATGCTACCCATGTTGTTTAGCGAGAATTTACGTAATTGAGCAAGTACCTTGACACGTGTTCGAGTCCCATCAGAAGCATACCCCTAGTCGTCCTCTCTCTCGATACAAACCCGTATTTACTTTATTGTGCTTCTTGAATTGTGAATTGTGACAGATTTCCCAATTCCCCTATTTTACCTCTTTTTACTTTTCTTGTTGTTTGAACATTGACTCTATTGGTGATTAATATACGACAATCCTTTAGGCTACTCTACCATTTCTCTATGGGATCGACCTCGACTCCCACTGAGAATTATAAATTTTGTTTTACTTCATGATCACTATCACCTCCATATGGAGAGTGTTACTTGAGCGTTATCAAGGACATATCCCAGTTTAAAATGTTTGAGTTAAATCAAAATGATTGGACGAGGCTGATTTAACGGTCACTAAAAAAATACTTAAGAGAGTTGTGAACGTTCCTACAGAAAGTGTCGTAAGAACGCTTCACATTTTTTGGGAAGTTGAAATAGGAGGTCTGAACAGTGATAGCTAGTTCGTTGTGCAAGGAGTTTCTCGATAGAGCCAATTTGCTTGATCAGCTTGTTGACAAATATCAGTCATTCCTACTTCAACCTATCCATAGCAATATGAAACTCACCGACATATGTATTGGTCTCTTTTCCCAACTGGAATAACTTACCAACTGATTCCTGCAGCACCTGCATTCCATCTTCTAAGACATATTATCGAGCCTTGATGTCCTCCGTTTCCTTAAGCAATAGAGAATGTGAATCAACAGATATCCTATTAGCTTTGGGGGAACCGTATCTGACTCTTGCGGTATCCTTCTTTCACCACTTTTCATCAACCAGATGTAGCCCATACTGGAGAAGGTCCAAGAGTCATAGGTGGTTGTGATTTCAACAGGCCTATAGTTGGATAAGTCAATCATAGAGTTGACTTGAATGCGAGAGACGAGCAGCCCATAGGGAAGGATAGCAGTAGGATTTGTATCCTCTGCATTTTCCACCATATATTTGCAAAATTAGGAAGCCTAATTGATGCATTTATTCTCCAGTAGACAGTAAACATGTCTATTGGATATTCTGCTAAGAGAGCCTTTCCTTGGTACCAGTGTAGTCGCTACCATGTGAGTCAAAATTCGATGCTCAAGACAGAGAGATAGTGGATTAAACTCAGACAAATCAAAACCAGATTCAGCAACTGCCACTTTAGCAGCTTCTAAGGATATTTCAAACTCTTTCAGCCAAAGACAACACCAGAAAACTTTGTACCAAATACAGTTTCAAATAAAAAGTCATTCCCAATAATGCAGTTTTTCAAAATTAGAATTTCTAGTTCACCACTGTCTTTGAAAACACGCAAATTCGCATAAAACATACGAACAAGTTCCTCATAGTATTTGAGATCACATAGTTATTTTTGAGCCTTAAAGAATAAATTTACAGAACAATGAATTTCTTCCAATTATTCCAGATTGATGACACGACCAGAAATCACGGAATGTTTCTTGAAAGAATCAAAAAATTTCTTCTATTTGACACTCCAAAACTTATACATATCCTCGGAAGAGAAGGAATCTGAATTATCAGTCCAAAATTTCTTGTTTCCCCCTTTCTTCACAACAGAAAGTCTCTTCTTAGATTTAGGCGAACAAGGGAGTGTGAGAGTCTCCCTCGAAAGAGTCAGAAGTGAGAGAAAGAACATCATATTCATGAGATTTAGAGATGCAGACAGTAGGGGCTTTAATGTAAGAAGCCATTGATCTAGTCCTGTTCATAGTGAGGAAGAAGGATGAGAAGAGAGAGTGAGAGAAAGAGGCAATTTTGAAAAAAAAATGGGAAGAGGAGGAGGAAAGGTAGGAAGTAGAACAGTCGTGAAAAATAGAAGAGAAGTGATGTTAGGAAATAAAATCTAAGAAAAAAGATTTTGAGGAGTAAAACAAGAAAAGAAAATATATCAAGGAAATATAATACGATGAACAAAAAATTAAAATGGTCACACTCCTTAAGAAACTATTATTGTTGAGTGGCTCGAGTATGATGTGAGCTTACGAATGAGAGTTTATATGATGGAGTGGGTACCATGTTGGTACGGTACATGGACCCTAGGTTGTTCCTGCAGGTCATGATAAATTTGGCAGAAATATGACCCTTTAGCATGTGTGTACAGATTGAGTGATTATTATGAGACTGGTGAGGTACAGAGACTACATGTCTGAGAGAATAATATGGGCATGAACCCATGGTTGTGATGTGATTGCATTATATTTGTAGGGTTATTTGATGACTTTTATATCTGTTTGTGACTTATACATCTTTTACTCATTGACATTGATATGTCTGAACTTGGTGACTAATTTGGTTGGTGTAACTACATGATTTTGGTGACTATTTGATTAACTGATTAATTGGTTATGTATGTTGTATTTGTTACATATTTTATTATTTCTGGTATATATTTGTTACTATTTTGAGTCAGCCTATGATACCTACTAGTACATAGTGCTTGTACTGATGCTACTCCTATACTTTTTTTAGTGCAGATTATGTTTCAGAGACTTTGAAAAGACCTCATATTTAGCGTTATAGGTTGTTCGATTCGAGGGAAAGCTACTTCAGTTCATGGCTGCCACGGATCACTCCTAGTTCTCACATGTCTTCTATTTTCAGACATTGTTATTTATTAATATTTTTGAATTTCTTAGATATTATTTAGTTAGCGTTCTTGTATGATGACTTTCGAATTTTTGGATGTATTAGTCAGACTTTCACACTTCATTTAATTTAGTTTTGAGATTTAGATTCTATGTCTTAAAATGCTTTATTATAACTAAATGAACTGGTTAAGGCTTGGGTTAGATGATAACACTTGGTTCGCCTATCGGGAGTTAGTATGGGTGCTACTCATATCCATTTAGATTATGACACCTCGTGTGCCCGAATTGAGATATTTATTCCCCTCTTATAATTGTGAATTGCATATACTTACTCATATTCATATTATGGCATTGTTAAAGAGATATTTTTGAGAATGATATTTTGAAATTGATACAATATCGCCCAATGATATTTATACTAGACCTATACCTCAAGGTCTAGACAAGAGGATCCAATCCACACTCACCCTTGGAGCACAAAAGGGAGCTCGGAAGAGCCTCATTACACTTCAAGTGCAGTAATTCCACTTTTGGATGATCGCATGGAGCAAAGAGGAAGTTGCCAGTAAATCTGCCCGGTGGTGCGACCCAGGTGCAACACGCACATCATCTGGTGTAAAACGTACACCAATTTCGCACTTTAGGTGTGACCAATATAATGACTAGTGCGTTCAGCACTTCAAATGCACCTACAGCCTCACCAGACCCGTCATGGCCCATTTTTAAAGTCTTCCAAGGTCACTTTTGGGCCTTGATGTAATAACTATAAATAGGGGTTCCCTTTTCTTTAGCTCCTAAGTTGTTGTTTAATTTAACTGAAATTATCTCTTTGAGAGTTTAGCTTGTTAGCTTAGGAGGATTTCTAATTAGTTAATGTAGTGTAGAAATCTATTGGGTGAATTTCTAATAGTACTATTGAGTGGATTCCTAATAGTTTAGATGAGTGATTAAGGGAGGATTCTCTTGGTTGCTTGATAACTTCTTTTGCTTGAATTTTACATGAGAATACTCATTTTTGGATTCATTTAGAGTACTTTTGCCTTGTTGATTCAAGTTGGTTTATCATTTGGTTATTGTAATCAAATGGGAGGTGAGGGTATAAAGTCCCTTGTTGCCCATAATTGCAATTTCTTAGTGTTAATTTGTATATATTTTGTTGATTTTAATTCCACATTGGATTTCGATTAGTCTCCCTAATCGAGATCTTATTATTTGATATCAGAGCTTAGGCTAAAGGATTATTTCAATAATTCTTAATTCTAGGTTCATAAATCTGAAAATTTAAAAAAAAATTGGTTGAAAAATGTTTTTGAGAAAATTTCCAAAAAAATATTTTGATTTAGTGTTTTGTTTGAATTTTTAATACTAGAATCGTGTTCTCTAGTATTGATTGACTCTAGATCTGAAATTTGAGCTTGTTTGGAGAAGATTTAAAGTTTTCACTATTGTTGGGTGAAGAAAAGCTTGAAGGTCCAATAAGTGGGTTTAAGATCTGGGTGAAACTGGAGACTCAAAAGTATTGGGGTTTGTTCTCCCTATCATTAGGAGTTCAAATCTCAAATTAGGTTCGAATCAGAGTTAAAATCCATTGGGTTCAAAATTTAAATGTTCTTCATGTTCATGGTGTTCTTCATACATTGAAGAAGAAGGATTTCAAATCTGGGTTCGATTGAATTTTAATTGAATTTTAATTGAAGTTAAAACATATTGGGCTTTGTTCTCCTAGCCAAGGGAGTTCAAATATCAAACTTGAAGAAAATCCGAGTTCAAAATCTTAAGTTTCATATTTTGGATTGTTCTTCATGTTCTTCATGTTCTTGATGTTCATGGTGTCTTGAAGAAGAAGAAGAAGTAGAATTAAAGGTGTTTGATCCAAAGAAAGAAAAAAGAAAAGAGTACTTGTGTTAGTACAAAAGGAATTTACCAAAAGGGAAAGTACTAGGAGAAAAAGTACAAGAAAAATCAGAAAAAAGTGTAAAAATTGGAAGCTTCAGGTGTTCTATTTTGGGGCTGTGCGAAGTGATATGCGAGGGGCACAATGCTTGGTGCAATACGCACCTCAACTTCACCCCAGGGAATGCGATTTTTTTTTAATCAAAGGGCCCAAATGGGCCAACTTTTATTAACAAAAAAAGTAAAGGATGTACAAAGTCAGGTAGCCCAATAAGCAAACCCAATCCAAAAGAAAAAAATAACAAACCCAAAAAGGGAAAGAACTAAAGACAAAGAAAATAGAAAGTCAAAAGTGGAAAGAGGAAAGTGAACCGATGCTCTAGAAGAATCTTCTTCTTCTTCTTCGTTGTGACCTCGATCTTATCCAAGCTTCATCGTCAATGAAACACCTCTATCCTAACTGTGTTTCTCTGCTCGAGCTCCAATATGTAGGTGAATATGGATGATAAAGAAGCCGAAACTCTTCAAGATTCTTTGTGCTCTGATTGACTGATCTGGTTGTGTTGAGTAAGCCTCAAGCGGCAGGTATTTACTGACATTGTGGTTGAGATTTATCTTTCTTCCAGCTATATTGTAGCTCGTTATATATCTGTGAAAATGGAATCTTATTGTAATGACCCTTCCGTTCATTTCCACGTTTGAGTTTTGAAGTCAAGCAAATCGACAAAAGATATCGTAAGACCTTTAACAAATTTCCTGAACTTTGGGTCAAATGTCTCGGGGCTTTTCTCCCAGTATATAAAGAGTTAGAAGTCTCCCGAAATACCAAATTGAAGGTCTACGAGTCTAGTTTCCAACGCACAAAACCGCACGTCCAAATAATCTCGGAGCAAAGAGTTATGACTGTTTTACCGCGGACTGTCTGGCAGAAAATGGGTTGCGAAACGGGTCGCGAACCGGGTCGGGTTAAATTCGATTTAAGCCTCGATTTCACGTTTTAAGACGCCGTTTCAGTTCCGAAACAGTTATAAAAAATAAGGGAGGATCCCGAGAGAATTCTTGAATATCGAAATCGTGCGTAGGCGAATTACGAGCCTAAACTTAAGAACTTTTAGCCTCGCACGTATATTTGAAATATGTATTTAAAAGTCGAATTTGGTAAAAACTATATTAGTATTGCCTTTTCAAAGTATTTAAAAAGGGTTATGAAAAATATATTTGATACGATATAAGTGTATACGTATTTATTTTATAAGGTTTTTATACTCCGTAATATTTTAACGGAGATAGTAAATTTAGTTATGTTGAAATTTATTATTATAATATAGTAAGTTTTATTGGAAATGATTTTCTATCCATTATGGTATATTTAAAGTATTATATTTATTTTACCACGAATTTATGCAATACCCGAATATATACCTAACGGAGGGAAATTGGTTGCCACCTCCAACCCCACGTGTAAGTGGAAGGTGAAGGCAGCACTAGTATATTTAGAAGTGGCTGCCTAATGTACTTGGTTGGCAGTACCTATACATATCTATATTTTGCTCTTTAGCAAAAGGGATAGTCACTGTACACTTATTGGAATACTACTACTATACGTATCTTTATGGATTGAAGTAATTGGGAGTGGAGAAATATGTGGATGTGATATTAAGAAAATCAATTATCTACGTCAAGTTATTCCATCCCAAATCCGAATCCGATTCCGATTTAGTTTGGATTTTCTCGGAGTGGTTCGAGCTTGGACATCGTTGTTCTAGCAGCTTATCGTCGGACGACAGGTAGGTTACGGTTTATTTTCCCTAGACTCCGTATATATAAAATAAAATTGTATTAATGGGCATCCTTGGGTTGGTTATTAGGTTGGTACCACAGACCTCGACCGCTTTATTCATGTCCGCCTACTTTTGTTCCTCCGTTGCTTGTAGTATTTGCCGATATATTTTATTTACCCTTGTGGTCCTGTGAGGCCTTGTTGACTCTGGAACATAGAAGGTGGGATTTGGGAATGTCCGCGAGTCCCGGGCATAGAAATATCCTTCTAGGCTGGTTATGCTTGCTGAGTAGCTGTGA